>JAUZNJ010033937.1:0-12940 GCA_034780135.1 Jordanella pulchra | reverse complement strand
GTTCGAATTCTACAGGCATTTAAAAACATGTAAGCATTTGGGAGCGCGGGCGCTCCCATCGTCCGTAAAGGGTTAATGTCTCAGATACCAAAAATGTTTAACTTGAAATCGTTTCAATACAGCAAATCTTTGGGCTACATGTGATTTTTTTTTTTTTTTTTTACTCTTGGTAATCGTGGAAAAGGTCCTGAAAGGAAAAGACACTGTGAGGACTCCCCTTCAGCTTTGTAAAGAAGTCAGACTCCCAATGACTCTGAGCTGTAAGGATCAACTCAAGAGTTAGATTCATATTGAGGATGCGGCAGAAAAACACAGAAATGCAGAACCCCCCCCCACTCCTCAGCACTTAAAAACCAACATATACTCCATACACAGGACCCCTGGTCTCACTGATGGGCCTCCAACTGACCGTAAACTTAGTCATCACATTAAGAGTTTCATGAGATCACAAAAATTGTCCAAACTAGCCGCAAAACTAAACAAGCATTATGAAAGTGCCAAAGTTTAGAAAGTGAAATAATACATTTAGATATTGGATTTCAATAAGCCTTTGCTATACATTCCTGTTCTGGTCACAAATATTCAGTTTTCTTGAAATAAGAGCAGAAAGAACTGTTTTTCTTCCCGGTAATTAAAACCTAATATGAAGACAAGACGGCCTGTAACATCAGCTGGCCAGAATTTGGATTTATATACCTGACCACAGCCAGCGTGTCTAGTATTTAAATAACACAACCATTTTTTTATGTTTGGGATGCTTCGGTCTCATAAAAGTTAATTTAATTCCCAGTTTATAATTGTTTTTTCTTTAGAGTTACAGAAAGTCCAGCAGCTAACTTTGGTTATATTTTTTGTCTCGGATACTTTTTTCATTTTTTTACAGAAACAAGGTAAAGCTATCTGGGATACAAGGTGTTTGTTTTGTTAACACTGCAGAGAGAAGGAGATTCTGCCAAATCAAATAATTGTTTGTGTTCTAATTGAGGCTGAAATAATTACTCAGATTATGGTTTATTAGAGTAATTGTCAACTAATTTAGTCATATATTAATTGTTAACTGGAGTATAGAGAGAAGCAAGCTGTTAGCTGACAAAGCGGCCCACTTAGAGCATAGAGCAGTAATCATACCAAAACTAATAAAAAAAAAATTTATCTTAATCGATCTCAATCTATCCCTTACTCCTCAAATGGAAAAGTTTTAGTTTCACCTGGTTTAATTCTATAAAACCTCTTTTTAAGGAACCTTTTTCTATCCGATTGTGAATCAATTTATCTAAAAAAAAAAAAATAGTCAACAGATAAATTGATTAGCAAAATAATCTTTACTTCCAGCCTTAGTTCTTTTAAACCCAAACAGTTTTTATTAGTAAAAGTTGAAAACGTTGTGTTCTCATGTGGCCTAATGTTCGGATCTGATAATGACTAGATACACTGAAGATAGTCTGCACTACGATAGAGACTGATGGGGTCCTTACAGGAACAAATGTAAGCTGAATTAAATTTATGGGGGTCTTTTTTTTGTTTATCGTGTAAGGTATATGTTGATACGTACATCCAGTCATCGATTCATCAGCTCATGATCAGCTGCTCCATTTGCTGTCTTTTCAGACATAAGCACTAAATCATACATGTGTAGTTCTATATATATCGCTTGTTATCTGAATTAAAGTTATTCTTTCATTCAAAGTACCTTATTCCTACTAAATACCGGAGGTAGGATAACAAAGGGAAGGGGTATGTTGTATGGACCAATATGTTAAACTGAATAGAAGCTAGTATATATCTGTACCACCTTTTGTAAATGGAGGAGATACACGTCCTCCTTGTTGTTCCATAATAAAAATTTGAATAAAAAAAAAAAGTACCTTATTCCTGCACATCTGTTTGGGAATCGAAATAATCAGTTAGTATAAGTAGTGCTGTTAGTTTTTTTTATTTTGTTTTTGTTATTGTTGTTCTTACTGAAAAAAATCAAGGTTTAGTTGTTTGGTTTTTTGTCGTTTTTATTACATTTTGGGATAAAATCCTTGATAAATTGCTTTCTAAGCTGTGCAGATCCTTTAGAGCTGGAAGAGCCTGTAAACAAATCCACAAAGGTCAGCAGGCTGTGATCATGCAGGCCTGTCCAACCCGCCTCCTCCATTTCACAGAAAATCAATATCACTAGCTCTAGGAGTCTTATTAGATTATATGCCCCAGGCACTCCAGATTGGGTGTGGCATCAGAAAGCGGCTTTCTAAATGCATAAACCACTCAGGCTTAACTCCCAGCACTTTCTCTGCTCAAACCTCCCTGCTTGTCTCCTAATGTCATTCCCACAGCCAATAAATATAGTAAAGAATGACCCGACAGGACAGCCTTTCCAACACCAGGCTTGTTTCAGGTTGCCAGCTCTTTAATGGCTTGTTCACGGATGTGGATCGCGTGTCGGTCAGGAGAGGCTGCACGCTGACAGCATTTCAGGAAGCTTCATTAAAACAACAACTTTGTTTACATTTTGGAATATTAGATGTGTGCTTATTAAAGTCCTGATCTGGTCCTGAACTCTGACTAGTTCATAATGCCTCTAGTGCATTTATAACACAATTATCCCTTCCAATGTCCCAGTTAATTTGAATGTTAGTGTGCAAAGAAGCAGTCAGTTTATAATGTGTACATGTCCATGTAGAGCGGCGTTTCTGACTAAACTGGGAAGGAGGACGTTTTTAACCAGTTGACAGATTTTAGCTGATTTTGATTTAATTTCATGAGTCTTGGTGATATCACACTGGGTCTACTTACAGTTAAGCAGCGGTTTACTGTTTGAACCAAAAACATGAAATTGTTTCTTTCAAATAGATGACATTTATTACCTACACAAATGTTGATCCTTAACCTTACTTTGAAATTTTCCTATGTTTCTAAATCCAGTTCAGATAGTAAAAGTTTAGAAGAGGGGAGCAAATTTTCCTGGAACTTTTAAAGTGGGTTCAGGCTTATGGAGCCTTCATTTTTAAATACTTCTGATGCTGAAAACAAGAAGCTTTTGTCTCTTCTTTGTTTTTCAATCACTTCCACACACTGCTGTCATTTCAGTGTGGTAGCGTTTGGTGTGATGTGTTTGCGTGAGAAAGATTTAGGGCCTGAAAAGTTTCCTCAAATGTTTCAACTACTTCCATTTATAAAAACTCTTCTAAGCCTAAAGGCTTTATTAAACGTTGGTTTTTAATTATCAGTGCAATGTGTCCCAGCAGTAGGAAAGGGCATTTATCTTTATGGTTATTGTGATAACTTCCATGTCTCATTAAGAATTCTCATCTAAACAATAATTTGAAATGAATAATGTTTAAAAAGTCCTCCAAAAAAGTTACTTGTTGGAAGTTTTACTTTTTTTCTTCTTCTTTTTTTTTGGCTTTTTTTCTATTGGGGGTTTGACATATTTGAAAAATATAATTAAATGCAGTTACTCTGCGAATAATGGTGAAAAAATTCACAAAGAAGCTTATTTTAAATGGGTTTATTTTTAAGAGCTGTATTTATGAGTGAGGAACTATAATTGCTGATTTATTTAGTCCCAGCCATAAAGTTATTGAAGAAAATAAGAAACTTTTTTTCTCTTAAATTTCATTGTTATCAAATAAATACTATAAAATATTGTGATAGGATTTAAAGTCCAGTCCTACCCGGCTGGTTAGATGTTTTTATACTACTCCAACATGAAGCAGCTTGATCAGAGCTGACATGTGGAGAAGTTTTATTTGCTGCTATGGAGGAATAAGGCGAGGAGTAGAACAACACGAGCAAGAGACGGAGAGCAGGAAACGTTTGAGCAGCATAGAAAGTTAAACAGTGCATTGAATGCCCTGCATAATGTCACTGGAGATTCACAATAGCGTCTCTCTCTTGCTGCAGTAATTCTTTTCCCCCACCTCCGTAGGTAACTTCCAACAGCTGATATTTATATTCCCTTTGCTAAACACTTTAACCTTAATCTGTGACTATTAGTGCAGCATCTGTAGTTTTATAGGGAAGGTAATACAAGTATAAGGGATTACGCTTCGTATTCACTGTTCAAGAGGAGTAATGTCATTAATGGTGGTGGACACCTGCCAAATAGAAGCGTCTGACATGAATGAAGACAATTTAAGTGAATATTAGTAGTTTAACATTAGTTTTAGTTGCTAATCAAACGTAATGTTTATTAAGGCTAATACCAATTATTTTGGAACCAGACTAATCGATATATGCTGCTGATTTTTGCTGATTCTGTAACCAGATATTGCTTTATCTTCTTTTATATGCATAATAAATCTGATAAGTGTCACACAACTCTGTTTAAACAAAATGAAAAATATATAAAACAACGCAAACATAACATTAGTGGGAGGTAGCAGATGGAGAGGGCAGCAATGTGTGCTCCACGTGATCTCAAGGCACTGCTGCAGAGTCAAGACAATCCTTCCATAGTAAATCATTATATATTTTTCCAGCTGTATTAAATATTGGCTGAATTGGGGCGTGCAGGTGGCGCAGTGGTTAGCGCGCACGACCCATGTATGGAGGCCTTAGTCCTCGACGCGGGCGACCCAGGTTCGAATCCGGCTTGTGGTCCTTTCCCGCATGTCTCCCCCCTCTCTCATGCCCCCTTTCCTGTCAGCCTACTTTCAGAAAAACGAGCCACTAGTGCCGTTAAAAAAAAGCTCAAAAAAAAAAATATTGGCTGAATTAAAAAAAAGTGTTTTCTTTCACATTATTAAATTGTTTGATAAGATACAACAAAACAGTAACCTATTGGCTCTGTTCTTAGTATAATCTAACAATGAGAGCTGGTAGAGACTTTGTGCTGCTGTCAGTGCTTTTGAATGCATGGTTCTGGTTGCTGTAGGAGGAATGCTAAAACTTGGCTCTATGTAGTGCATTAACTCACAAAGGCCTTCTCCATCCGCTGTGCTAATTGCTAGCATGGCTTTTTTTTTTATTATGGTTCAAGCATTTTACCTCACCTGATCCCATAGTTGTGTTGGTATTAATAAGGGATTAAATCCAGCAAAGGTATCCCTGTATATTTACCATTCAACCATTTATTTGTCAAAAAAGCCTTTTTTTTTGGTTGGCTTTTGAAGTTTTGCTGAATAAATGTGCTGCCTTTGTTTTTCTTCACACAAATTTGGCTTGATGGCTGATGACTTTTGTATTTTCTGCATTCATGTTTGTTCTTCATTGAGCAAAATGTGTAAACCTACAACAATGTTCTGTTGGGTCTCAGACTGACTTTCTACTCAATGCAAATCGTTGGTTTTTAGCTGGAGATTTAAGAGGGCAAAATAAGCATAGATCTTTAATCTTTGTGTTGATGTATAGTTGGAGAAATATTCATTTAGCTAAATATTTCACATTTATGTGTTTTCTGCTTTCAACACGTTTTCCCTCACCCAGTCCTGCCACCTGTCCTGGTACCGAGGCACAGCGAATTCAACCCACAGCACAGCTTGCTTGTACAGTTTCGCAACCTCACCCATAACGAGCCACACATGCCCGGGAACGCCACCTTTCCAGACTCCTTCCCGCAACCACACAGCGGCAACAGCAACGGAGGAGGAGGAGGCTCTTTCCCCATCTCTCCCAATTCCCCATATCCTTCTTCTCCAGCCAGCAGTGGTACCTACCCAAACTCTCCGGCCAGCTCGGGGCCTTCCAGTCCATTCCAACTCCCAGGTACACCAAGCACACTCCTGCATCCGACCCTGGGAAATCTGCCAAACTATTGTTTTCCTGGGTAGTCACGCTTCTCTTATGCAAAGATTCACAAACATGTGTCTCAAAGGAGTTCAGATTGTTTTATACAAAGGAAACATCAATTGGTTTTGTTAATCGTTATTAGCTAGTGTTGACAAAATATTCATAATTTAGGTTTAGCTTGAAGTGTAAAAATTAATTACTTAGAAACGAATGTATTTGCATAAAAATCTGAACCATTCTCATCTACCACAAATGTGGGTATATATATATATATATAGTTTAATATGTTTAAAAATAAAAAGTGACAAAACTACTGTCTCTTTTAAAATCCTGATTTTACTACATCGCCATGAACAAAAAATTCAAGTAGTTAATTTAGTTGAATAATCTCCCAGTCCTAATATTAGAAAAACAAGACAAAACGACAAAATTTTAACCAACTTGCTGGAGTTTGAGGAAGAAAAAAAAGTTTTCAAGGTCTCAAAATGTTTTTTTTTTTTAAATTTCTTAAAGAGAAAATTTGCTAAACAGGAGACTGAAACACACTGGTTGGATAAGTTCTGACATAGCAAACATTTCCCTCACGTGACTGTTTCTGTGTCCAGCATGAACCGTCACTGATACTTGCTGAAATGATGGAGTAAGAAAAGCTTTCCTGATCGCAACAAATTTACTAAAACCTCCATCACTGATCTTTGCTAGCCGTTCTTCCTGTTTATTGCGGTGATGCATAATCCAAATGTGTGATAACCTTACCTTGCATCGCCTGGTTGATGTGCTCCAAAGGCTTCTGATTTGTATTTTTCTTTTTTTAGTGAGTTTAAAAGTTTGCTCAAAATTTGCATGAGAATTGGATAGAAACACAGCTACTGGTTTAAATATAAATAAAATGTTCTCACCTGGTTATTATCCATATTTTAAAACCCATATCCTTCAAACTAAAATGTAACATCATGACATTCTTTATCAATCTGAGCTATAAGTAGATTTTAACATCAAACCCTGGTCTGGAAGCACCTGCTTCTAAACCACCTAAAACATGGTATAACTCAAACTGTGTGTTTAGTTAAAACACACTGGATCCATGTGGCTGCTGCTGTCTATGCAGGTTCACCGACACCTGGTGGCTACAAGGAGTCAAGTACAACTGGTGTTTCTTTTTAAGACGTGAACTTGTTTGGTGCTACAGAGATTTAACATCTATGTCAACATGAGCGTGTGGAGGTTTCTCCTGTTGGCTTCAGAAAGACTCAGATGCCTCACTGCATCTCTGTCGGGAATGGGTTAGCATGTGGTTTAGAAGTGAGGCGTATGTGTAATCTGACACCATTTCCGGGGTACAGATCCTCTGATTGTCTGGGGAGATCTGAGTGTGTGTGTTAGAGAGACCATTTGCCAGCAGCAGGAACAACTGGTCTCATCCTTTGCTAACTACTTCTCATGTCTCAGCTGACACCCCGCCCCCGGCCTACATGCCCCCCGAGGAGCAGCTGGGCCAGGACAGCCAGTCCATGGAAACAAGCAGCGGCATACCTAGAGGTGGGAAGTAACGGCACCGCCGTGCAGTTTTCTCTTCAGCTCAGTTCTGTTGTTAGTTACAACAGAAAGGGGAAATACTGTAGATTGATTGTATACAGATTTGTTTATTTTTTCTGTTTGTTTTCTTTACTGCTAAGTAAACACAAAATGTGGTTTTTATGAACCTACTAGCCCTATGTTTGTCAATGGAAGTACATAACGTATTATTACTCTTAGAAAAACTTTGTATACTTGTAGTTTTCTTCAAGTGTATTTCCTGTGATTTGAGCAGATAAGACTATTTACAAATATGATAAAACAATAAAATAAGAACAAAGCACAGCTCTATCATCTAATTTCAAAGGTATAGTATCCAAGTATCTGATTTTAAGACCAGAAATACTCGTTCATTGGCAGATCATGTAATATTGCTGATCAAATTAGGGCAATAGACTAATTTTCAGAATACATATTCTTAGATCAGTGTTTGCTGTGCGTTTAGTGGCTCTGTAGGGTTTAAAGGAGACCCAGCTTGTTTTGATTGAAGACTATGGCTTTTCTGGATTGTTGGGTTTGGTTTCCTTCATCTTCATCCAGTTTCCTCCTAACAATATCCATTAGATTCTGGTTGGGCTTCAGGCTGGGCTTATTAGCCGATTATTTAGGGCAGCGTCGCCATAGCCATCAAATCCTTCCATTAGATTAAAAAATACTTTATTGGTACAAAGGGGGGTTAAATGTTATCTGAGCTCTTTATAAGATTTTCTTCCACAAGTTACAAGCTGAAGGACCTCAATCAGTCTGTCCAACAGACAAGCTTCTGACTGAAGATGCTCTGTTGGTTCTCAGGGTGATGTTCTTACATTTTATGCAACATTCTTCTTTGTGATTACTATTAGATTCATTTTCATCTTACTGTATTCGATAAGGTACAGTAGTGGCAAAGCAGATGAAATGCAGCAGCTGTAGGCCACCTCCTGGATATGTCTGTGTGGATTGGACCCTGAACCAATAACTGTAGAGGAAAAGTTTATCCAAACTCTTACATGAGATCTACCTCACTGTCCTTTTATTCCTTTTACATGTTTTTTTTCCTTCCACTCAACTTTCCTGTGATAAGCCTGGTTGCAGCAAAGTAAACAACCAGCTTCTGCACCATCCACCTTTTGCCTCTTTGTGTCTTTCCCATGGTTATGTAGTCGACTCTTAATGTTTCTACGTTTTGTCAGTCAGATGGAACATTAAAGATATTTGAGAACCAGATTTATGATTTTCATAAACTTTAAGCCATAATGATTTACATAGATTACTGCTGGTGTTCCTTGAGGATCCAGCCTGTAAAGGTTTTAGCGCCATGCTTTACTAAAGCTCAGTCTGATCCACTTTGTTTCTAGATGTTCAACCAGTGGAGTACGAGGAGCCGAGCCACTGGTGCTCTATTGTCTACTATGAACTGAACAACCGCGTTGGCGAGGCCTACCACGCCTCGTCCACCAGCGTGCTCGTGGACGGCTTCACTGACCCGTCCAACAACAAGAACCGCTTCTGCCTCGGACTGCTGTCCAACGTCAACCGCAATTCCACCATCGAGAACACCCGCAGGCACATCGGCAAAGGTAGAGCATCTGGTTGAATAGGCCACGCCCCTTTTCTACCGGCAGCCATTAAACCCATGCTTCCGTCTCACCAGGTGTGCACCTGTACTATGTGGGAGGAGAGGTGTACGCAGAGTGCCTGAGCGACACCAGCATCTTTGTCCAGAGCCGTAACTGTAATTACCACCATGGCTTTCATCCCACCACCGTGTGTAAGATCCCAAGCGGATGCAGCCTGAAGATTTTTAACAACCAGGAGTTTGCTCAGCTCCTGACTCACTCGGTGAATCACGGCTTCGAGGCCGTTTACGAGCTCACAAAGATGTGCACTATAAGGATGAGCTTTGTCAAGGTGGGGATGCCTTCACACTCTCACCATGAAGCATTTAACAGCTCTGATTCGTCATTCCTACTGTTTTTATTTCTCAGGGCTGGGGAGCGGAGTATCACCGACAGGATGTGACCAGCACCCCCTGCTGGATCGAGGTGCACCTGCATGGGCCTCTCCAGTGGCTGGATAAAGTGCTGACACAGATGGGTTCACCTCTGAACCCCATCTCCTCTGTGTCCTAAAAACAGACTTATGAGAGCTTAGAAGACCTTCTACTTTTCTGTTTTCTTTTATCATTTTTATCTTTTTTAACCCCCCCTCCTCCTTTACAATGATTTGTAATTTAAAGCTGTCTTAAAGGCTGAACTGTTTACACTTACCTTTGGAAGGGATGTAAAACTATTGCAGGAAACTATCAACAGTCTCAGCTAGAATCCAGTTCATATATATATATAATATACACGTCATTAAAAAAATAAGTTACATTACCAACAAGGACACACTACTGCTCGACAATGCTGCAATGTAGAAGAGTTTAGGCCCGAGTCCTTCCTTCAGAGGATGATTAGACATTGGTTACATTTATTTTTTTGTTAGGAAATTTTTTGGTTTGTTTCTTTATTTGTAGTTTCTAATTAAGCAGAACAGTTTCCCTACTCTGCTTTGTCTACCAGAGAATTTGAAATTTTTGAAACACTTTATTACATTGTTGTCTCTGTGTCAGTTATTTCAGTTTAATATAGAAACAATCATGTTTACCGTTAGACTCTGATATAACAAATGCTTTTTTATAGTCTCTACTGCTAGAAATGAACACTGAGCTACTGCTTTAAAAAAGTTCTGTATGCCAATGTGATAGTTTTGTTTTTTTTTTTATATGGGAGATCACTGAACAAGTTTAACATGCCATAAGCTAACATTGCTAATGTTACATCTGTTGCCATAGGTAGGTATCGTGAAACCACAGAGTGAGCGCCACCGTTATTGAGGCTTGTTTGTACTTGCAAGTTTAAGTAAGAGTGGCTGTATTTTCCAGACTCATTGTATTAACAATATTGTGCACTCATAGGTTTTGTGGAGGCATATTAAATTTTGGCTTGGGTACCAATGCATTATGTTAATTTACTTTGTTAGCTCAATGAAATAAAAAAGGTATTTCTTAATAGTTGGTTTCCTTCTGTACTCCATTCACGTTTGAGTTTACACTATGAATACATTTGCTTATTAAAAATTTGATTTTTATGCCACATGAACACATCAAGTCATAAAGTTTACTTAAATGTGGCTGATTGAAATATTAAAATACAGAATAATTCTGGATACGTTTGAGACAATCTATTCCACACACATAGCTTCTTTATAAGTGAATATAAATGTGATTCAGTGTATTTCAGAGTTTATTCTGTTTAATCAACCAACCATTTATACTAATAACATCCAGAAAAGTACAAAGAAAAACACAACTGTTGGGAATTTAATATTTTTAAAATACTTTAATAAGGAACCTATTAAAATGAATATATACAAGTTGAGAAGAATCATTATAAACAGAAAACAGTATTTCACATAAAGGAAGTAAATAAAATGCCAGTGACCCAAAAGTGCAGTGAAAATAAAGCTGAACCAAATGTAAGCTGCTGGAAGTTAGCATTCAGTTCTTAAAGAGTTTATTTATACAGTGGTTTCAGTAGAAAGACGATTCAAAGTCCTGTACATAATAGGGAAACTTTGCAAGATGATTAATGAATAAAAGAGGAAACTGGGACTTTAAAAGTTAAAGATGGGACAGTCAGATCCAGTCACGTTTTTAAAGTTTCCTTTATTTAATCAAAAATAATAAAGAGCTCAAAACGCAGTGTTAAAAACAACTAAATGTTTTATTATTGCATTTACCAACAACACAATTTCCACAAATTTCAGAGAAGATCCCGTTTCTGTATGTTATCAAGTCAAACCTTACGAACACTAAATTTAGATTTGAGCTGTTTTACCTCAAACTCTGCTCATTGTCTCAATCTTTTTTACCTAGTAATACCTGCTCTGCCTTTCTTATGGGTAAAAGCAAAATATTGGTTTCTATGAAATTGTATTAAATAGTGTGATTATTCTATGAAGTAAAGATACTGAAGCCAGCATCACACTATGACCAGTACCTTCCTGGAGGGAATTTTAAATTCAGATGAAGGTAATAAAAGAACCACAGTATTTTTAATGCTTCTGGGAAAAAATTATTTAGTTCAGACAGTGGAGCTAGTAGATAGCTAAAGATCCAGCTAAGGCAGCTCAATGCTAGCTTGCTTTGATGTAAGAGATTTAAACTTAATTTTCTATATCTTTAGATCAATATATGACTTTTAATTTTACTGTTTCTGGAAAAGTTTATTTTTTTAAACAGAAGGTTAACAAAAGTATGAATTAAGCAGTATGTATCAGATAAACGGGTGAGACAGAAGATGCACTGCATTTACCCACAAATTAATTTTTCAGGATTTAAAATGGGAAATAATATTATAAATAAACTAAAATCTATTTTAAATCACTAAAGGAAAGGGTGATTTAAAGTGTTGATCAGAGGAAAGGAAAAGTGGCAACGAACAGTGGTGAATATTGGAAATGCAGTTTAATATAATAAAATCAAGTCAATAGTTCTGTCTGAAAATAATGAAAACATACTTTTTATAAGGTTATGGAGTCAGATATGTGGCGTTAATGTTTGGTTTATTGAGAGGTGTTATTCTGTGACTATGTTAAACCGTTTGGCTGATATTTATGCACAGATTCCAATTTTTGTGCTGTGTATTAACTACAGATCTGATATCTGTTACCACGGTTCTGCTACTGAAGCTCCTCAACAATAAGATTAGCCAACAGAACATTAGTAAGAAGTTCACCATCCATTCTTGGTCTGATTTGTTTATCAACTGTCACGGTTGCTACGCGACAGAGCGTTCGCTGAGTGAGGGGCGGTGAAAGTAAAATTTGAAGTAAAATTATTACCCTTGCAGTTTCACTGGCCACTCCCTAGAGGGCGCACCCCTCACTTTGGGAACCTCTGCCCTGCGCTCCGAGGAACAATAATTTGGAATTACCGGTGGTGAGAATTGAGCCAAAGACTCTTTATCTATTTCTAAAAAGGCCTAACCAGGGGTCTTCCTGCATGAAATCAATCAATCTGTACTCATATATTCCAAGTGCACACAATTTTGGGTGCTTCACAGATAAAATAAACAATAAAATAGTAACATTGAGAGCGATATAGAGTATTGAATAGGATAAAATAAAACATAAAGCTATCAACATTGATGGCCTCCAGCTTCTCAGATTTACAGTTCCTCCTTGAATCACCGTCTTAAAGTGATGGAGGAGTTTAAGTGCTGGGATGATCCCAGAGCTGGACTGGGACTAAAAACTAGCCCCGGCTTTTTTAGATTAGATTAGATGAGTTTTATTGATCTCACAGCGGAGAAATTCACAATGGTGGTGCACCCTGATTATTTATACCAGTGGCCCTGCTTTAGTTTAGAAGAACATTTGAGCGAACCTCCCATTTCCCCCCAATTACCTTCTGACCAGGGGTACAGCATCAAATTCTGGACCCTATACACTCTCGCTGTCAGTGGGCCTCCATCCATGCCTGTGCAAAAGGGGTGTGAGCAAAAAAAAAAGAGTATTTAAAAATATATATATATATATCTATATATATATAGATATTTATATGCTGAAAAAAATGTAACCCTTTAATACTAATTACTGAAATTCTCATTTAACTTTTTGAGCT
>JAUZNJ010033936.1:0-12941 GCA_034780135.1 Jordanella pulchra | reverse complement strand
GGGACCGATCATTCCCCAGCCGGCCCATCCAGGACCGTCCACCTCTCCTGCACGAGACCAGCTTCCAGCCCCCAACCTCCTCCTTCGTCTGCTCGCTGACTCACTGGAGAATAAGAGATTACCTGAGACCACAACCCAATCATTGTCCTTCAGCTTCAAATAAATTAACTAACCTGAATTCTGCTTTCTTCTGTTGTGTTCTGCATGTGGGTCAGACGTTTGCCCTCCAACATGACAGTAAGGTTTAATCAATAAACATATGCATGATCTTGGGACATGGCTGTTATGGTTAATACAGATACTCTAACAAGTCAACACACAGATTATTATCAATACTTCAACTCTCCAGCTACATCTGGTTTCTGTGTTTTGTGATTTCAGATTTTATTTTCTGTGAGCAGAAATCTAATGCAGATACATTGTAGAATGCTCAGAAACTTTTGATGTATGTTTGATAATGTAACTAACATCTATTCTATCATAAGGATAATTAAATAATTGTTTACTTAGAATTTATCTGTAAAACAAAGAGCAAAAAAAAAGATTAAATATAAAAATACTGAGAGGGAGGTTACTGGTACTCTGGTGGATGCTAGGCTTAACTGTTAAAAACAAAATATATCTGAAAACCATTCAGCTTATTTTGAAGGTTTTTATTTTTTTAAATTAACATGATTGTATTTGGCTATATGAAACTATTCCCTTGGTCTTTGGTTGGACATTTATTTTGAATCCACATAAAATGTAAACCTAAAAAAGGAAGGCCTTCATCTGAGGCAGAGCAGAAGGATTTTTTTTATATCTTCACATTTTCTTTTTTTAGTTTTCTCTCAATTATGAAGGGCTGCTTTTCCTCTACTGCCTTCCACCCCAGCTTATCCTCTGGAATCCAAGGAGGTTCTGAGGCCAGATGGGATAATCCTCCGCTGTGTCTGGTTTGCCGTAAAGTTTTATCCAGTTAAACCTGCCTGGAAAATTCATTCACTATCAAGCAGAAGGAGGAAAGCTATTTACCTGCATTTCACCAGTGTGATCACCATATGTATAATATGCAAAGATGGCCCATTCATATTAAGCCCTGGGGTCACACTGCCTCAAGCATGCTTCTCTTTAAAAGAAGCATTGATTACGCTTCAAATATCTTTTTCCACTCCATCTCTCTCTCTCTCTTTCTCTCTCTGTCTCTCTCTCTCATCTAATATATCTCTTTGTTCCTCTGACCAAGTCAGAACTAGGCAAGAATAAAAAGGAAAGACCAATACCAATACAAAAAACACCAACTCTGACTCCAGAACAAAGGACAAAAACAGAAAATAAATGAAATACTGCAGAACTTAGTGATTGAAATTCATAGAAAATGTGTCCAACAGGAGTAAATTTCTGACTATTATTATGATGTTTAGTTCTAAATTAAATTACATATACTGTGTATTATGCATAAATCATCAATGCAATGATATAAAGGAAAAGTCACCAAAGTTTTACCCACATTAATTATTTTATTACACAATGCAGTGAAGATTAGTTTCCTAAAATAGCAAAATAATAATAATAATTTGATAAAATGCAATGGAAAAATTGAAAAAAAGCCATAAGGTAGGTATTTTTGCATGCATGAAATGTAACAGTATTAAACTTTTACTCATTATTTCAGAACTATTATATTAAGGGTGTTTTTGACGTGTGCATGTTTCACTTTCTACATAGATTCTACCCTTTATTCTATTTATGTCATTTTAATCAAATGCTGAATTCATAATATGAAGAAACTTTGATAGATAACATACAGTATTGAAGTCAGAAATCTGACAACGGAGGTGTTACCTTAAAAATAATGTCATTTGACATTTTGGTGTAAATATATTCCACACAAAATCATGCACGCAATAAACAATAAAACAACATTCAGATATAGGACATTGATCATCTTTCAAATCTTTACAGTAAATTGGGTTCTGCTTGTATCAATCTATGGAGTTATGTGATTTGCCATTACGGTACTGCATGAAGTCTTAATACATGTTCATGTCATACAAAAAAAAAGCCTTCTCTCCTGCTGACTGCCAAGCGATTACATTTCTTTCTTACTTCTTTGCCTCTGGCCCTGACTGAAATAATGGTGATGATATAGGCTGTGTAGCAGGCAAAGGAGTAGTGGGACTAACTAGAGGGACTATGCTCATTATGACCCTGTCTGCTAGGCAATAAATTTCAGTGGAAGTAGTGAGTGATACTGCAGTTCAGCCGGATACATCGTTCCAACTTAAAAAGCATTGAAGGTCATCAATTATAATTATGGCACTCATTGCTCAAGCCACTTGATTTTTATTTGAACCCTAAGCTCATAATTATTACTCAAGATCTAAAAACAAACTATTAAGCACAAAGAATATTTTTGGACCGTAGTAGGAAACCATCGTATCCGGAGAGTTCTCTCACATACACACACACGCACACACAATGTTTCCAGTTTTCGGTGTTGTTCTGGAGTTTGGATGAAGAACATGCAAGTTATTCAATAAACAGCAGAACTGAAAGGTTATGCAGTTTTTAGCTAACAACTGTACCACCTTGCAGCCCTTTGTGTGCTTTATTGTTAGTAAATCTTAGCTGAAACACGTGCAGTATTCTATTCAACGGCTGAAATGTTTTGCAGAAGACAGTTAAAAAACTGCTGGTGAAAACTGATTTAAAATATGCATATTCAGTGGAAGGATCAGAAAGGTAAATACAAACTGACAGTTTAAAAAACTTGCATCCATTAACACGATCAGATTATTTTAGCTGATCAGATGAAAGGCTTGGAACCTTGCTTTTGGAGAGTAGGTGTTATCTCCATAAAATATAAATGAACAACAGTATAGCTACACAAATGCTAAGAGAACATAATATGCTGTTCTGCAAGAGAAAAAACAATAACAAAAGAGAGATTTTATCATTTTACAGAAAACAATTTGGGAGCTTCAACCATAAAACGGTCTTCAGTTTCTTGTTTTACATCTCTTTCTCTGGGTGGCTGGAGGACTTGTTATACAATTGTTATACAGATATACAATTGTTATACAGTTATACAATTGTTATACAATATTTAACATTAGGATTGATGGGGACTTAAATTTAATGTTTTAGTTTTACAATGGTTGAAATAATCTTTTTGAAAAGAAAAATAGAACTGTAGAGGCATTTATTATTTTCAGGAAATAGAACTGAAAAGATATGACATGTCACAAAAGACAAACGTTATATAATATGCAAAAAACAAATAACTCTTTATAAAAATGAGAGGATGAGTGATTTGTTTAATGCAAATAAGGACAGTTTGTAAAGTGATCATTCAAGGCTTCACTGCACTGTGCTGCCTTGTAAAAAACTGTCTGATCTGTGAAGGTTCTCAGTCATTGAGGTTATGGTTGAGCTTTGAAAATTTTTTAGGCAACTGGACGTGAAGAGGCTTATTCATTTCTAACTGGTGCAGGAGAACCCTGAGATTATACACTCAATGAACTAGATGGATAATTTTTTATGAAGCTCTCTGTTTATGAACAACTGACCTTAAATTCAATAAGGACTCTCTTTCAGGGGCCTTTTAAAATAAACAAATAAATAAATAAACCTTTGTTGCATGTTAAATTCCAAACCTTTCCACACAACGATCAACATTCAATATTGGTAGTTAGCTGAGCTGAGTAATTTTTAATTTAAATATCCCTTTAAATAATACATACTATTTCCTCATAAATATCCCAAAACATTTTTGATCTAGCACAACACCCTTAAACCACTAAGTACTTAACTTGTGTACAAAAACAACAGCTAAGTATTTTTTGGCATTCAAATATCCCATTAAATAATGCATAATATTTCCACATAAATATCACACAGATATTTCTTATTGTAGTAAAACACAAAGTCTGTCCTTCAGCCACAGCCTCACAGCCACAGCCTCATGAGATTTTGCTGTTATTGCTGCTGTTACCCACAGATATGACACACCTCACAAAGCCCATTTTTTAACCTCAGTGTTTAATAGTCCTCTTCATGCCACTGCTTTTCTGTGTACTATGTGTTTTCTAATCAGAGGTCATGATCTACAGTATTGTTTTTATGGCATATGAAATGACTTCAAGTTTGTAATTTATTTTATACATATCCTTGTCTTTTGCTTTTAATGACCACTTTAATGACCATCTTATGCCCTTTTTTTGCATGAGCCATGTTTATCCATTTGCACTGAGCATTATCTTTTGTACACACAATGCTTTATGCCCTGAACAGCCTTACACTCCAATAATACACAGGGGGCATTTGTAGAGTTCAGGATTCTAGCCAAATACTTTTTTTATGTGTGGAACAGAGATACAGGGATCAAATATTGACCCTCCAATTATTGTCAAAACCTGCTCATCTTTATAACCCCTGAACCCTCCATGCTCCCAATACCACCTGCTTTCCAGACAAAATTACACGAACCCTGCTTTTTTTGTTTGCTTTCTGCCCCCCCCACTCATTTTTCCTTGAGAGTTACTCTTCCATCTTTTTTTTACTCTGCTTAACCAGAGAGATTATTTTGTTTTTAATGTTTAATATCTCAATTAAAGAGATACAAATATTAAAATTGAAAATTGAAACCTACAAATTAAAATGTATGAAAAACTTTGTGCATTTGCCAAACTAGAGATATAAAAAAGGGTTTTCAGTAATTAAGAATATCTCCCCCTTCCCCTCGCACCAGATTAGTGATTAGTGGGTTTAAGTAAAGACATATCTAGAAGTAACAGAACAACAGCATTTGAGGATTAGAGTCTGAGACAACATTTGTCCCTTTGTACACTGTGGTAACAGCAAGTCATATTGATTTCAGTTTTTGATTCATGTTTAGTTCTACACCTTATTAATCTGGTACAGCTCCTATTGAATCTGTTTGGGCAAAGGAACAACATTCAGCACAAACTTCCAAAGCTGACTGAGTGAAACCCACCTACCAAGGTTTGGTTTCACCCGGCAACAGATGAAAAAGTCAGCAGATGTAATGAGAAACCACAACAACTTACACTGCTGTTCCTCTTTGATGAAATCATAGAGTCTGACATAACAGATGTGATAGCAACATCTACATGTGCGCCCTCCTGTGCTGCTATGTTTATAGCTTTTGTCACAGTATATATCCAGTCTTAAACCATTATACTGCTACATGACTGGATGATCCCAGCTGCATCCTACGAACAAACAGGATTTTTAGTGAAGGAACACTATCAAGCAGAGCAAACAGAAAATAACAGGGATTATTGCAAATCAGCACATAATATTAATTGTTTATGGACTAATATTACAAACTTTCAACAGCTGAAAGAGTACTCTTTACTTTTTTAGCAGAAAATTCAAAGAGTGTGGTGCAACAGCTGACCTAGGAAGACAGGAGTGTCTAACAGGCAGAGCAAGGAGAAAAATGAGAAGCAGCAAAGAGACTAACTCTGTAGGAATGGCACAAATTCAAAGTTGAGATAAACTAGATACACTGTTGAAACAACTGGTATCATGCTATCCAGAAACCAGGCCCTTATGGAAGAGTTCAAAAAAGAAAAAGCCAGTGTGAGGTTTGAAGTATGCAGCAGACCATGCCGGACACGTGGCACACATGATCACACGAGGCAGTGGCTGAATCTTTTAGCCTGCATGTAAAACAATATGTGGGGTGAAAACTGACACTGCATATAACCCTGTACACATCATGCATAACATGAAACAAGGGAAGCACCTCTGGGGTTGATTTTTTTATCTTTGGCAAAAGGGGATGTTGATAAAGTCCATAGAAAAGTGATAGAACTAAATTCAGGGAAATTCAGAAAGAAAACCAGTAAGAGGCTAGCACAACAGACGTAAATCAGAGCTACAATAAACTAGCTTCAATCAAAGCATCTTCATCAGTTTCACTGGCCCAGTTAAAATCAAGACCTAATTCCAGCTCTGCATAAACAAGTTTAAGCTTTTTCTCCAAGAAATTAGGAAAGTAGTCAGTCTCTTGAAGTACAACACATGGTAGCGATATTGCAAAATAGCTGCTAAAATAAATGCATGCCAAAGTTTTTAAGACCTTAGCTGAAATATATATGTAAATCTATTTTTCCATCCTATTATGCTGCACTTTAAGTTTGCCTGTTATAAGTTTGAGTCTGTGGCTGTAATGTAACAAAATATGCAAAAAGATTAGTAGGTATATTTCACAATGTACTATACATATTTGTTAAAATACATCATGCCTCTAGACAATGCATAATGGTAGTCATCACTCAACTTACAATTATGCCATTGTTATACCAAACCACTCTAGGCTATTAGAACATTTGAGATAGCTGGATGAAAGGGTACCAAAATGACTAAATGCAATTTATTACAGAGTATGCACTATTTATCATCCTATGAAAAAAATGTAAACGTCATGATCAGAGTGACACAATTATCAAAAAAGACCATGAGACATAAGCATGTATAAATTAATGATTTCTAAGGGCATCATTTTGATTTGATGGCCAAAAATAAAACTAATATGTTCCCACATAGATCGAATCGAATTAACATCGAATTAAATTTTAATAACAAACCAACTCCTTTACAAAAAAAAAAAAAACCGAAAATAACAGTTAGGCAAAGAAAAAGGTTAAATTGTAGAGTTTAGTGTAGTAACCGGAGAACGAGTTTTACTTTTAATCATGAGTGTAAATCTAACTTCAGGCACCGGGTGATCTGATAAAGAAGATCCGACGTCTAGAAATAACAGAATGTTGATAATTCCACTTCAACATAAAATACAGCAAACTCGTATTGAAGGAATAAGACACAAGCGTGTTCATAGTGAGCAGGATTCGTTAAAGGATGTGAGAATCCCAGGCTTCAGTGTAACTTTGGGTGGCGCCAAAGTGCAAGAAATGATGTGATGGGTGACCAACCAGCCCAAGCTATCGATTTATACACCCGGAGATTCGTTTTATACCTCTGACCGTCTTCACATTGCCACTGAATGTGTTACTCCTTCTAGTGGGTGGTCGGATTTGCCACCCATCAGGTGCGGTGAGTGGACTATAGGCATTAGGACTGCACCGATTTCTGATCACTTTTTTTGCACTGGAAAACCGTTATCATCTGGTCGTTGGGCTCCTCTTCCTTTTGAAAAATGAACACGGGCAACTTTGCCATGTACGCAGGAGAAAGTGAACAGAACGCTTAAAGTGGGGAGATACAGTCACAGCTTGAGAGTCAGAAGCTCTATCCCTTCGCTCCGAAGACTAGAAATGCTTGACGATGTCTGAAGGACACTAAGAACGGGATTAGGTGATCTGCAGTCTAACATACTTCTCATTACTACTGCTGTGTCCTCTGAAAATTTACGCAATGACCTTTGGAGACTTGGAATAAAGCGACTGCGCCCGTGAGGTAAGATTTTTTTTAGGCACTGATTAGTTTTCAAGAGGCTGTTTGAATTTATTCTATGAAAAAGGGCCACACATAGAAAGGAACTCAAATGGTTTAATATTTTTTTTTATCTTATATGGTTACCACATTCTTCTTCGGTAGCATTTATTTACAAAACATACAGAGTGCAACAGTGGAGCTGTAAAGCGTGTAGCACAACTTTATCCAGACTGCGTCCCGATTCTCCACATCCTTATCTATATAATTTGGTTAATGATTATACATTCACAAAAAGACCAGTTCATGTTTTTATGCTATATTTACTGTGAACTGAACTCCAATTTATTATAATGACTCACCTTCATCACAAGCAGATGTAATTTGTGTTTGTATTTTTATCTGTCCATGCTCCATTTGGGATTTTGTTTTCTTTTGGTAATTCAGGAGAGGAGGAACACTGACTTTATACTGCAAAGGAAAAAAAATGTTATGCTAGCTTAATCAGCAGGTTTTATGATTTCTATAGTTTGAATGCTTTCATTATTAATGAAAAAATGTAAAATTAGCTTTATGAAAATTAAGTCGATATGCCAGAATTTTTTCATAGTTCATTGCAAAACCTGTTGGAATCAGGGTTAATGTCTTCACATGGAAGAGTAGTTATCTTTTAATTCCACAACTGTGGGTCTGATTTCATTTTTCACTTGCCATATCTTGATGTGTCCCTGTACAAAGCACCTAAGCTCAAGTTGCCTATACTATACCTGTGTACCAATGTCTAAAAGTGAGTGCGATTGGGTGAATGTAGCTCTAGTGTAAAGGTACTTTTATTGGTCTGCATGACTTAAAAGTGCTACAGATATTAAATTGACTTACCTGCAAATTTTGGTGAATAGAAACCTTTACATGCCTCAAACTGATGAGATCAGCTCAGTTTGATTTTTCAAAGCCCCCTTTATACACTTATTATTGCCCCAGTGTGACACATCTTAATTTGACTCTATTTGTGTTAGGGTAAGCTGCTGGAGGTTGGCAGGCTTTCATCTGGCTGGACACAGTCATGCTGATGCTGTCTCCTAGAGCATGTGCACAGTGCTGCTTACAGTGAGTGGATCAGCGAAAGCCACATGATCCAATTAGATGATATTTGAGGGATCTGTTTAAAATTCTTTCCTTTTTCCCTCTCTTCTTGTCTGCTCAGCTCTCCTCTGCCCTCACTTATGACATTCTTATTTCTTTATTTTCTGTGCACTACTGCTTCTAACAGCCGCAGGTTTAGGCAACGCTTTAGAAGTGTGCAGGGAATATTTAAAAAGCCTTGCTGCAGGATGTCTTCCTCAATCTAGCATTGGCCTGTTCTTTCCAGAGGCACACATTTGGGAAATGAGAGATGAAGAGCATCGTGGCTCAAGCCAGTTGGAGTCCATTGATATTCTGCCTGAGTCCTGCTCCATAGGCAGTCCATTGTCATGGCTCACTCAGTGGGGTAGTCTGTGATGACTGAGGTGTTGGAAAGGGGTTAAAAATGTTTGACAGAAAATGCATGCTAATAAAAAAGCTTTTGTCTGTTTGCACACAATTGTATAGATGAATTAAAATGATCTAAATTATATTTAGCACATTTAGTGTGTATTTACTTACAAAAATGGAAATATGATACATCTGATCATTTATACAGTAGAGATGTTAACTATTTTCTGATGTGAAAAAACATCCATTTTGAGCCATTTTTTTTATTATTTTAAATGCAAACAAGCATCTTAAAAGCTTAGATTGAATTCTAATGGCAGTATTAACATCGCCCACAGATTTTGCAATTCTGATACATATGTAAAGGTTTATTTCAGAGCTGTGGTGATTTTATCAATACAGTTTTTTCTCTAAGTAATCAATGAAAGTTTTTTTCAAACAATTATTTTAAATACACATAAGAAAAAAATACAAGACAAATACATGCACAGATTATATTTCTAGAATTGTGCTACTTAAGTGGTGGCTGAATGTTGGAGTAGCTCTGCTAGCTTGACTCTGATATTCTTTTTAAGAGAACTGTACTTCCTCCGTTTTGCATCAGAGTTTCATTTTTCTGATGTTTTCCACCCCTGTTGTTGAGTGCTGTGAAAGTGGAGGGATTTAACTGACATTTTTGTCCTTTTTGGAAAATTGTTACGATGCCTAACCACAGCAGCCATGACAAGTTTATTTTTTACAACGGGGAGCAGCTAATTAACATCTCTAAAACGGAAATAATACATCAATTTCTTATGCAAATACCAGCTGAGTTTTAAAAGAAGTTGCTGGGGATGGAAAGCAGAAGCAAGCAGAAGAGAGAGGACAAAGAAATGTAAACAATTTCTTCAATTAGTGTTCATGGGAAATGGGAGATCTTTAGGAAACAAGCCCTAGCAAGGACCAAGCCAGATTATCGGCAATTCAGCATTGTGTTTTTTACTGAAATGTGGCTGCAGGATCTTATCTCGAACTCCAGCATCTCTATGCCAGGTTTTCTGACATTACAAGCAGACAGAGATTTTTAAAAAACTGGAAAAGTCAAAGGAGGCAGTTTAGCAGTGCCTGTGAACAATACATGGTATTATCCAGGGCATGCTACCGTGAAGATTCATCACTGCAGCCCAGATATTGAAATGTTGGGAGTTGGTTTTCAGCAATATTATCTGCCCAGAGAGTTTACCAGTTTTATGTTAATAAACATTTACATTCAACCTTCTGCCATTGCTGACACTACATGTGATATAATCAGTTCCATTGTTGCTAAGCTATAGACACAACAGCCAAATTCATTTGTGATTTTAATCATGCCTCACTCTTTGCTACACTGCCAACGTTCCAACAGTTTGTCAGCTGCTGTACCAGAGAAAACAGGACTTTTGACTTGTTTTATGCAAATATAACGGACTCCTACATCTCTGAAGTAAGACCTCCTCTTGGGAAATCCGATCACAATCTTGTTTTTCTCTACTCATAGTATAAGTCACTTTATAAGAGACAACCTGCATTAAATAGAACTGTAAGGAAATGGTCAAAGGAAGTTGAGGAAGCCCTGCAGGGTTGTTTTTAGGCTACAGATTGGGATGCACTTGGTCAGCTACATGGAGAGAACATCAGTGCAATGACTGAGAGTGGGACTGACTACATAAACTTCTGCGTAAATAACACCACCCCTTCCCAAATAATAAATTGTGGGTCACAAGCGATCTGAAGCAACTGCTCAACGAGATAAAAACATGCCTTTAATAAGGGGGGCAGAGAGTTATTGAGGAGTATACACAAGCAACTTAAGGTCAAGATAAGAGAAGAGATAAGAGAAAAGCAAGGAGACATACAGGAGGAGTCTGGAAAGCAAGCTCCAGCAGATCAATATCAGAAATGTGTGGTCAAGGATGAAGAAGATCACAGGCTTCAAGCAGAAGGATGATCAGAAAGATGAAACTCCGGATAGAGCTAATGAACTGAACATATTAATCAACATGTTCAGTTCAGGAACAAGCTCAGCATCTTTCTCTCCAGCCCACAGTCACATAGACATCCTGTCGCCCTCTGGCATTGGCTCTTCTGCCTCTATGAGTTTGTTGCCAGCCAAATCAGAAGATGGTGCTAATACCTCTGCCTTTCACTTGTCTGTCTCTAGAAGTCAAGTGAGGAGGCAATTGGAGAGACTGAATCGTAATAAGTCACCAGGTCCTGATGGTGTCAGCCCCAGAGTCCTGAAGGTCTATGCAGAACAACTCTGTAGGATTCTGCAGTAGCAGAAGACAGTTCCAGTGACGTGGAAGACCTCCTGCCTTGTTCCAGTACTGAATAAGACTAGACCAACAGTCCTCAGTGACCATAGACCCATTGCCCTGACATCCCACATCATGAAGGTCCTAGAGAGACTTCTGTTGGTTCACCTCGGCAAACAAACAAGCAGCTATAAGGACAGGCTGCAGTTTGCTTATTACCGTGGAGTTGGAGTTAAAGATGCCATCATACACCTCCTTCAACAAACCGACTGTCACGGCAGACAACACTGTGAGGATCATGTTCTTTGATAACTCCAATGCATTTAACACAATTCAGCCTGAATAACTTTGTGAGAAACTCCAAAAGATTAAGGTGGAGGGATCAACCATTGCCTGGATCAAAGTCTACCTGACAAACAGACCTCAGTTTGTTAAGACTGAAGTGTCAACTGTCTGATCAAGTAGTTTCCCACAGAGGAAAGTACTCTGACCATTCCACTGGAGATACAACTTTGAATCAGTCTGCAAGAAGGGACAGACAGACTGCACTTCCTAAGGATGCTTAGGTCCTTTGGTGTTTGCCAAAAGATGCTACAGACCTTCTATAAGTCTGTTGTGGAGAGTGTGATCTCTTCTTCCATCCTCGGCTGGAGTAACAGCATCAGAGCAAATGACTAAAGAAAAAGCTAAACAATCTAGTAAAAAAAGGTCAGCTCTGTTCTAGGAACTCATCTAGAATCCCCAGAGCTTATTTCACAAAGAAAAAATGTTAATAAAGTGAATAAGATTATGGACAACAGAGAGCATCCTCTTCAGAGGATTTTTAACAACATGTTGTTTTCAGCAAGAGGTTTCCTCAGATGTGTAAGACAGACAGGTACAGAAGATCCTTCGTGTCTACAGCTATCAACAACTACAACACCTACAAGAGAAAACAAATATGAGTTACTACAACATTTGATTTTCGTTTTTGATAAACAAAGTATTTTTGAAGTAAAATTAATTGAATTTTTCAAAAGATTAAGTCCTAACACCTTTTCATATTCACTTTACTGCAATAACACGTGTCCTTATATATAATAGTTTCAATATTAATGTACATAAATATGTAATCAATAAACTAAACCAATCTACATTGTATAAATATACCATATAGATTGCAACCAAAGAGTCGTTGATAATAGATGATCGTTATAGAAATGTATATTACTGAAAATAGAACCATACACAACATGCCTCCATACACATTTTAATAGATCTAAATAACCAATAAAGTTGTTGTACATTATTCTGTAACTTATTTCCATCTGTCTTCCCATAAATACTGGGCATGATGCTTTTATATGCTTTTGAACTTATTATATTGTTGATTTGTTTTTGTTCCAAAATTTCACTCTACAATTTGAAATACCTGTATTTTTCTAAGTTAAATGGTAATAATGTGTTTTGAAGCCAAGTTATGTAATCTTTTTAATCACAATCTTCTCTTTCACTGAATATTTTTATAAATTGCTTGGTAATGTTTTATTCCTTGCCCTGAACATTATTGTTGCAGTTTTATTGTTGAGCACATAAGTAAGCTTCTTTTTGTGTTATTTAAAAAAAATAATGTTTTTTTTTGTCTTAATTTCTGCATTATTGCTCTGACTGCTTTTTTTTCTAAAAAAGATTAATTCTGTATGTGTTGCCCTAAATGTCTACACAGTGGGTCATATAGTATACAGTGGGGAAAATAAGTATTTAGTCAGTCACCAATTGTGCAAGTTCTCCCACTTAAAAAGATGAGAGAGG
>JAUZNJ010033935.1:0-12943 GCA_034780135.1 Jordanella pulchra | reverse complement strand
CTTGTAGAACTTATTGGAAACTCAAGACAGCCATGACATCATGTTTTTTACAAGTGTATGTAAACTTTTGACCACAATTGTAGTTTAGGCTGGGCTGGTACAAAGTGAACCTGGCCTCCCAATGGCCCTCTTGTATGGTACCAATGTACAGTAGTTTGAGAGACACAGTGCAAACACATGGTGCTTCTAACTAGCTACACACTATATACAGAGTACAGTCCCAAACAAACAACTGATCCACAGCTTCTTGATCAGATCTTACACAACTAAGTATGTGACTCACAGTTGGTCAATTAAGAATTCTCCAGTGGTGCAGCAGGATATATGTGATTATGGTATATATGACCTGTGTGGTCTGTTCTAGTAGAGCAGCTGAATAGACTGATGCACTCATGTAATGAGACATTCAGTAACTGTGGAACGGATCGAAGTTGCTTATGGGTCCCAGTATTCGGTCAGAATTCTCCGACATCAAAGTTCTTGCCATGCAAAAAGATTAGCACACACTCCAAAAGGGGTTTGTGTTTTAATTTATAAAGACAATTTATAAAACCACATCAGGAAAGCATGATGAGAAGAATGTTACTGGTGGCATTTTAAGGAAATTTTTGCTTTTTTAAAATCCCAGTCTTTGGTGCACCTTAGTGATGAAGAAAAAAAAATAGAATAGAGACACCATTATTGTCCCACTGTAACATTATGGACCGTGGGGAAATTTGAAGAAAAAAAATGCTTACATTAACAGCTACCTTCGATGTACTAACCGGGCCTGATTCTGCATAGCCTCTTTGATCACACTGCAAACAGGCTTTGGTATAGTAAAAACCATAGTGAGATTCAACAAGCTTTCAAGGAGATTATGGCAGTATATGGAATTTAAAGAGGGTTCAGAAGGAACTAAAAATCCTCTATTCACGATGGAAAACTGTGTTCAGCTGGAGGACATTCAGATCATTTGCCAACATGCCTGCCAGGTCTGTCAGACGGAGCAGGTAACTGTTTCAGTTTGACAAAGCACAAATGGTGCTCGACTTTCCATCCTGTTGACAGTAAAATGTTTCTAATGGTGCGTTTACACTAAACACCTTTCCAGCAATTTTATTTTTCTGTCTGACCAGGACCCAAAACTGTTATCCCACTCCATGGTCAACAGAGGTAAGGTGAGATAGAGTGGTGGAGCTCAGACATGAGCAGGGGAGATCAGAGCAAGAAGCCATCCAGAGGAGAGAGCACCCAAGCAGGGCGGAGTAAGATGTCAATGTCCCATTCTAGAGCTGAGGAGGAAATCTGGAGAGTAAACAGAAAAACCGAGTAGAGACCAGCAGAGACTGTGTTAAGAGGAGACCAGCTTAGGAGTTCAGGGTAACAGCCTGAGGGTTCATTTTTTGGGGGGAAAAAGATTGGTCTCAACTTCACTCTTTCACCCTATAGCACAGCTACATCCAGTTTGTGATTGGTTGTCACTACTCAAATGGACAGAAATGTCCAGATTCTTTATTTCCAGCAACATTCACTGTGCATTTATTGCAGCTGTCACTTCCCTTTAAACACCATAATCTTGCCACTTTCATCTCTAGAAGCATCTCCTTCACATCATTTTGCATTGCTGCGCTCCTGAATGCACCTCTCCATGGGCATAACATGTGAATCACTAACTCCAGTTGCTTGAAATGTGTTTGGTGTGAAAGCACAGGCTTGGAGATTAAAGAAAAAAAAACATAAGATACAGTATTTTGTTGATCCATCACAGGACTTGTGACCTGTCTTGTTCTCCAAACATTGGACATCATCATCTTTGACTTTATTGGACCTCAAAAATATGTTGAATATTAGACTTTGTTAGCTCATAGGTGCTGTCCAAAGTTAGGCTGAATTAGCTTACTAAGTCAGGCTTGTTAAGCTAATTTTATCAACTCAATGCACCTCCAATAAAAATAACATATTGATGGACATGTTTTTGCAGAGCAGGTTTTACTTTTCACTTTTCAACAGTTGTTTGACTTCTTTTAAACTCAACTTCTATGCCAATTAAAAAAAAAAACATGCTCCTCTCAGATGATCGTATATCTCACCTTATTTATATAGCATATCCAGCTATATAAAAAAAGAAAGCTCATTCCAGCAGCTTATATGCATAATTTTGTTCTTTCTCTATATGAAGACCATTAGTGCAAGAACATGGATTGACCTGTAAATCAAAAGGTTCACTTTTTGGCTCAGATACCTCTTCACCACAGCAGGGCCAAACCACGCTTTCTATCTCAAGGTCCTTACTACCATAACTCATGAGCCTGACATCAAGACACTAAAACTCTTCCTCACGAGGCGAAGACTGAGGCATGTCAACTGATTAAAGTTACAGCAGGGAAAACCAGGAAGACCTTCATCAGGGTCAGCATGCATCACAAATCAGAGGATGCAGAATTTGCTGCTTTGAATTCCTTAAAGGATGGAGTGCAAGACGAGTGAGCCCCTTCAAGCAGAACCGACTGCTGACATTTAGCATTTTGGCCTCCTGCTGAGGGAAGCATGGCTGAATGTATAAGGCAAAAGAAGAAAACAGCACTAGGTAAAATAAGTTATTTGTTGTGAAAATGTTTGGAAAAGCTGCTGCTTAAAACAAACAGACAGCAATGTCAGGGGGACGTTCTCAACAGTTTCAGAGATTAAAAAATAACAAAAGATTCAACAATCAGAGCAACATTCATGACTTCTTCAATAGTGTTTGTGTAAGAGGCGGTCAATTTTATGCTGCTCAAAGGTATCTTTATTGACAAAGGAACAAAAACAGCAAGCTTCTCAAGCTTGGCCCTCAGAGGACTTGGCTCCACATAGACAATAAAATCACATTTAATGCGTTTTTCCTTTAGACTTCCTGCCCTCTGAGCCATGGAAGGCTCTTGTGTAGCTGCATTCTAAATAAATTCTACACAAACTTTAACCCAAAGCAAAAAGCAGCTGGTTAGACTAGAAGTGAACCTAGAAATGGCAAATAAAGGGGAAACAATTAAGTCCTAGAAGACGTTTCCTCAGCTGAGGATGAGAGAAACAGAATGGAAGAGACAATCTAAGGAGGTCAGATGGAACTCGATGCTGTTGTTTTTAACAATGAATTGCATGCCCATTACAAGATTGTTTTTTTAAGTCGCTTAAAAAATTCTATAGACATAATTATAATATTTTATAAAATTTATCATTTGAGGAAAGAGCCAAATAAACAAAGAAATATTCTAACTTGTTTGCTATTTAACAGTTAATGACTACTTTTCCATGTTGTGGGGAGAGCAGCTTTAGATGACCTTTAGAAGGTGCTTTGCAGTAAAAGGTTTTCTATTAGACTGTATTAATATTATAGTGAATGAGCACTGTTGAAACAGATTCTTCCCATTTCACTTTTCCTTACTGTAAAAGTATGGTCCAATGAAATGGTGAGAGAACCAGGGGCGTACTTTTACATTTATTCAATGATACTCACAGCTGTGCAATAATTTAGTTATTTATTTAATCTTATCAGTTGTTTAACAGGTTTTATTTATTCTTTGTCAACACATGGAACCCTAGAGAACTACCCCTGTGACCCAGACTAACAGCTGGCTCTACAGCCCCACATTATAGCTCCAAAAGCTGTTACATGTGTATGATTTATTAATTGGTTTTAATTTGAAAACATTAATATTTAAATAAAACTTAATAATAACTTTGATGCTTTATATTTATGTTGCATTACACATTTGATTATCAGTTGTGATCATCTAGTCAGCTATTTGAAGAGGAAACTATTTGTGAATGTTTTTTATCTTAATACTTTGAAAAGTTGCAACACGTTCTCCTGGATACTGAATTTATCCCATTAGTCACTGGTTGCAAGTTTGCTTTGTAAAGAAGTTTAAAGCAGATCCAAGTTCTAAAAACATATTCAAAACTTTGATTATCCCCTAGAGCTATGTTTTATGCATTATCTAAACATGGAGAGGATGGATTAACTGCAGACCAAAACACGGAGGTTCACCTAACCTGAATGAATAGGCTAGATTCGCATTGATTAACTGCTCTACAATACAATGTTACCAGGGACCATGCATATATTGAAGCTTTGGGTAAATGCATGAAATGCATGCAGTTGAAGGCCTGGTCAATGAAGGAGTGATTAACAGTTAGCGCACAGTTTAATTTACTTCAGGTAGAAACCTCTGATAAGGCCCAGCATGTGGGCATAATAATAGGCCTATATCTGAACATTTAGAGGCTCTTAAAGTAACAAAGCTCGTCTTCTATCACCTGAAAAACATTTCCTGGATTAAATGACTAATTTCTCAATTTTTAAATAGATGTTGAAAAAAATAATTCATGTAGCCTATTTATCTTTATTCACAATGTTGTCTTCACAGGTCTGTCTAAAAAGTTGATCAGACGCTGCGGGTAATCCGGTATGTTGCTGTCCCAACCCTCATTAGAATTAAGAAAGTAGAGCACATCACATCACCCCAGTTCTAAAGTACTTACATTAGCTCCCCATATCTCAGAGATTAGACTTAAAATATTTATGTTAGTCAATAATTCACAATTTAGCTTAGAACCAAAATACATTACAGATTTATTGTCAGTGTATCGACCAACCAGAACTCTTAAGTCTTTTGGTTTAAGTTTACTCTACCCAGAAGACACTCCGTTTGGTTCTGGGTATAAGAACCAAACGGAGTGGCGTACATTTAGCTCTTATGCTACTCTAATCTGTAACAAACTAGAAGACTGTAAAAGTGCTAAAGCCCTTAAGCTTCTTTAAATCAACGTTGAAAACATTTTTGCTTTGAGTTGCCTTTGACTTTTTTTAAACTGTTAACTAAAATATAATTAAAGTTTGTAGTCCAAGTTTTTCTTTATAGTACCTGTCTTTACTATGCCCCTGCAATGAACTTCTCTTCTCATTTAGATCACTGAATTGCTTTGTAACTGGAGTGTAATATATAAATAAACTTGTCATAGTAAAGAGACAAGCTATAGAAAGCCAGAGTTTTCTTCAACCTTATAATTATGTACTGTATTGCATTGTCAGACTGAAGTATGTGATTGAACATGACATAGTGTGGACTACTTCATAGGCGTAAATACCTTTGAAGAGATCAGTACATTACATTTGCCCTCTGATGTACTATGCTGTCTACACAATGGGAATCTTTTTAGAATAAATCTCTTCACAGAGAGAGAAATATCTTCAGTGTGACTTCAGTGTGTTGATCTGAATAATAGTAGAGAGGTGATGCTATGATTACCCACTGGTGATGTAAATTGTTCTTGTCATTTCTCCCGATGATGCTGCCTAAATGTTGGACTTTGTCGTTATGTTTTTAATCAGGCTGTAGAGTGAGAAATCGGGCCTGAGTTACGGTTCGGAGCCAGCAGTAAAGTGTCCGACCTTCTCAACTATAAACAACAAATGTCTGGTTGTCCATCTGTCTGCATCCTGCTCTGTGAGAGGCTCACTGATGGACAGCAGATGGGCAAGCAGCCAGCTCTGTTGGATTGTGCGGATTCAGACAGCATCCCTTGGCTTTTTTTCCCCTCCAGACTCTAAAAGGCGTCCTGCAACTTTTTCCCTGCTTGCAGTCATCTGACCTTGTCATCGCAGAGCTATAAACATAAAGGACACTGAGCATCTCCAGGTTGTTTTGATAGCCCCACATAGATACTGCAAACCTTGGTTGCCTCTACATGATGAACAATACACATTAGTGCCAGATCCAAAAAGCCCATCTTAGTGAAATACTACCCACTGTATGCAGAGAGGCCATTATCATTATGCTAACTGGATTATTTGCTTTACTGTGAGCCTAACCTCATAAGTGCAATGTGGTGTTATCTGTCTCCCTGCAGTCAGCTGACCTTAAGGGGGAAACAACTGGGCAGGAAACCAGCAGCTTGCTTTGATTTTATCCAAACACGTGCAGGCCACTTTATTAGGAACATGTTTAACTGTATGAAAACCCTAAATGGGGAATCAGTCAATGAAATATTAGTAACTAAAAGCATTTAAGTGTTTTAAGGTGCCTTGCTGAATTTTAAAATAAGCATTATAAATAGAGATAGATGAGAATGAATGACTTTGAACACTGAACACAGAACAATTAATGCTGCAAGGTGAGCTGGTCTAAGAAAGTGCTAGAAAATCAACCCACACCCAGAGTCACAATCTACTTTGAAAGGTTTGGCCTCACAATAAGGGATATGACTTCCTCTTTGCTTAAGGGGTCTTTCACAAATTTCAACCATTTCACAAGGGAAACACAAAGCAAAAGAAAACAATTTGGGTAAATATATATAGATACAGTACAATTTTAAACAATAGAAACTTGACTGGTGCAAATAAGCGCAGTTGTGATGAATAGTACTCTGTAGTAATGTCTTGGAGATAGATAGTCGAAAGTTTGTGTCAAGAAAGTTTGGAGTCTGCAGAGATGTTAGCTGCTCCTTTCCTGACCCTACACCTTTACAAGTCCTGGTGGAGGGAAGGTCAGCTCTGATAAGCCGCTATGCAGTACTGTTTTGTGGATAAGCCAAACCCCACAAAGATGAGGACGAATGACCAACAAACTGAGTGATGACAGCACTGAAAATCAGCAGCTCCTATAGGAGGTCATAGTTGTTGCGTTCCCATAGGAAGTGATGAAATCTATGTTGGACCAAAAAGTATCTGAGGTTTATAATTAATTGTCAGAAAAGGGGAAGATATTCATTGAACAGCAGCTGAATAGATAAAGATAACTTGATGACAGAATTTAGAGGAGAATGGACATGTTGGTTGGAGATGACAGAAAGTCAACAGCAGCTTGGACAATTAGTTATTGACAAATTGAATGCCTGAGCCTTCATTGTTAGAAAAAATGTAGTTGTGATTTTATTTTATTAAAGGAACTTTAAATGTTAGTGACTTTACCGGTACAATTTTATGCAGTTATTTGTATAAAGCAGGACAGTGTATATTTATGAACAAATACTTTGTATCGTTGGCCAAAGCTAGTTTCCATTTGCTGATCATTTGAAATAGGATATAGCAGAATATGTTTACATAAGACACCAGATATACAGCAATAATCTAACTGTCACCTAACTCTCCCTTAAAACCATGAAAGGCATCACTGGTCTTTATAGGTGGAGATCATGAACCTTTTAAAAGAAACTCTGTTTTGGGGATGGGATATCTTACTGAACAGGATCTCATATCTTGTTTTGTTTTTGTGCTTTTGACTTATTTTATTAAAATTTAAGGTATTTTTATATTTCTAATGCAGTGAAAAGGCTAACTCCTCAAAAACTACAGTGCATACATTTTAACTTCATTATTGTTTTGCTTTATGCAAGCCAAAGTCATGGTTTCGGGTTCTTTTGAGTGTTTGGATTTACTTTTTATGGTAGATCTCTTTTATGTTTACCTTTTTGTCAGCTGTTTTCTAGTCTGTTTCTTTTCCTTATTTTCTTTTTGTGGTTGGTTTTTTCTTCACTTAAGTTTGTGATTTCTTCAAGACTTTTGAATAGGTTCCTCCTTGTGTGTTTAACTCTCAATTTGAGCTTGAGATATTCATGTTACTCTTTTCAATTTGGGGAACTTAACCCTCTGAAATTTGTTATACTTACAAAGGTCCATGAAAAGCATAAAAAGACATATTCAACAAACCAAACAACAAACAATGACATTTTTTCTATATGCTTTATAGCTGGTATGATAATGCTTAATTGAAATACTGTGTTTGATGTTTGGCAATATGTCCTGCAGTCATGTGTCCAATTGATTTACTTTCAGACTGATTCATCCAGAGAGCATTGTTCCAGAAGTTTTGATGATTCTCTTCCTTCGGACCATCATCACATGCCTCAATAATAAAACTGTTTATGTCTTTACTGCTGTAGGTCCAGTGATAACCATTTTTAGATTATGCAGATGTATTTTATTTATTTACTATAAGTATTCTGCTCTAAGGCTGAACTTGCCTGGACAGCCAAACCTGGGGGTGTTGGCAGATGTGTCAAACATCCTCCACTTCCCTGACGTGGATTTAAATTTTTCTGAAACTTTTCTAAACCCTTCATTAGATCCATTGAGCTACTTCTAGAAGGCCTATGACTGATCACTGGATGTCATGACAAGTCTGAGTTCAACAGCCAGGAGCATCACAATTAATATTAAAGGTTTAAACAGAGAAAACCTTTTCTAAAATGTTGAGTCAGAATCCTATCGTCATCTGATGTGATACACACCTGTGTGATTATTTGTACGAGGTAAAATTCTCTTCACTTTCATCATCATTCATCCAAAAATATACAAAAACCAGATTCTTATGTTGTGTCCCAGGGGAATCTCTAAAATAATTTCTAAAGCAGCTAAAAAGCTGCTTCATCACATCTCAAGCTGTGTTGCTGTGGTTCAGAATGAGTTCAAAGCAGGTCATGTTGCAGCATACCCAGAGCACGGCAGCCCAAGCTCTGCTTGACGCAGCGTGAGGCGCTAAGCCAAATTGTGCATGCAAGCTTTAAGTTATCAGAGGCCATTCTGCTGCGGCACATGCACCATAATCTTCTTTCGTTGTTCACAGGAAAAAGGTCAGGAGCTACAGAGCAAATGTTATCTTTAAACAGGGTGACAGGACATGCTAGACGGTTGAGACACACTGTAAGGTCAGAGCAGCAGGAATATAATGGTTAAACATGTAAAAACAAACAGTAACAAAGAAACCCAACAAAAAACATAAAATGTCTAATGCTTCTATTAGTGGAAACACTGAAGGGTAATGTGCTGCTGCTCGGGTAATGGGCTTTGTCGCATCATCAATAAACTGGAGTGGCTCAGTGCTATTAGCATCCATCTATGACCATGCTGTCTCCACATGTTCTACACATGACATATAAATCTCTACAAGATGCTTTCATTTAATCCCCATAATGATGAAGTTGGACTGATTGGCCCAACTACTTCTGATCTAGCCTCTCAGTCTGACAAGTAGTTTGTACATGTTGGAGAACCCTTTGTTTTTGCCTTTATCAAGTTTTCCATTTATGACATGCCTGCCTGCCTCCTGCAGAGTGTTCTTCAATATTCTGACATCTTTTTTATATATATATATGTGTTGTCCTTTTTGAACAGTGAGGGCCTTTTGATGTCAATGAGATTACCAGGGTGTGTTCCTCTTTTCCTCACAATGCGTCAAAAGGCCAAATGCCTTTTTCTCGTTGACGGATGAAGTATGGTTAGTGTTTTTGTGCTCAGATTGGGCAGGTTTCTGATGCAAGAACAGCTTTGATCAGATTTTTTCAATAGAGAAATTCAACTTTCTGGTAAAATAAAACAAATATCTGATGATCAACTAGAATAAAAAAACAACAACAAAAAAACAACAAGTTTAGTTTATACGTTATGACAATGTGCAAAGGGAAGTACTGTACAAATATAGACACTGTTACATAGTTTTGTGCCCGGTGAATCTATGCTCTAAGTATCATCCTGTCAGCCCTTTATTTCACAGTGGGGATCATGTGTTTAGGAATATCAACAGCTCTCTCTCTGACCAGCCGAATGTGTTCCTTAAACAGAGCAGCAGAAATTGGCTTTACTGAGGGTGATTATACTTAAGGGATGCTCTTTCACTTCACACCACATATGACATTGTGTTCCATTTAAAACACAAAGTCATGCTGAAAAACAAACACTGAAGATTGTGAGTCTCAGACCCTTTAACCAAATAAGGTCAAAGAGCTCATTCCCTTTCCAGGACATTTTAGCTGAAAGTATTGTTTTTTCTAAGCACTGTAAATTATGATTAGTTCATAATTTACACATTAGAAATATCATTTTTCATTATGTTTCTAACAGCTCAGTTTGCTTCCTCTCTTCAGATTTACTGGTGTTTTATTTTTCTTTACGCTTGTAGAAATACAATTGTAAACATCTAACAGGAATAAATATTTTATTGCCTGATTGGAGGCTCAAAATTGCAAGAGTTTGACTTTTGGAGGAGGGTGGTTTTTCACTTTGTTGCGCCCTTCAGATACCTGAATAAAAATCTGCTCTCACTGTAAGGACTTCAAAAGTACAGTTTTTCAAAGCAGATGGCCAATTTCAATGCTGAATAGCTGGACAGGGCAACATTTGGAGGTGGATCTTAACAGGTTTGCATTATTATTAAAAACAAAAGCAGTGTTCAAAGCTTCCTCGTCTATTGCTCTCTTCACTGTCAGAAGCAGCAGCATTAATGCTCTCTGCTGCATTATGCTGCTTTCGCAGACCTCCTCTTCAAAAATGCGGAAGAAAAAAGGGGCTGGTAATGCAGCAAGAGCCATAAGGTGAAGTGAAAACAAGTATTTTTCCACAATCATAACTCTTTTAGAGAAAAAAAAACAACATAAGATAAAAAACCAATTAACATCAAAAGAGCAGATGTGCATACTTTCAAATCTAAAGTATGTGGTAAATGCCATGAGATGCTAATGTAAATGTGAATGTATTCACTTTAACAAATCGATGTTACATTTGATTTACTGAAACAGGTCATGTTTTTCTTTTAATGCAAAGAAACAGCTTGTTTCTACAACTTTCCTGCTTGTTGTAGACTATGGGGACAAGTTATTTATGAATGCTTCAACACATTCTATGCAGTTATTAGATCTTGCTCATCAGCAGCACTAAATCTCACTGCCCACTAACACTGAGGACTAAGGTTTAGAACTGTATGTCTTAAGCATCATTGCACCATTATCATTATTATTAGCAATATTGTAATTATTTCTTGGCTTGTTGCCCTTGTATCTGTCTTTTACATCCCCTAAACACACCATTCACAACTGCTGATTCTAAGATATCATTACTCTTAGCTTTCTCTTACAATTAACTTGGATTCTTCTCCAGAATGAAGTAAAACTCTGATTTGATTTCTGTAATCCATGGGTTTGTACTGTTATTATCTTAAATATAATGGCATTGTATTTTAATATGCACTTGTACTGTTGTACTAGAAGTATCTTTCATGATTTTATATAAAGCTAAACCAGGTTACTGTTGAAAATTAAAACTGATTTTGCAGTCTAATTCATTATGTATCAATAACAAATAAAAACAATAACAAATAAAAAAAATCCCAGTGAGAAATTCCAGCATATGAAGAGAAAAAGCTGCACTACTTACACTGAACCTCCAGATATTTGCGTGCTCTGAAGTCCTTTACGGCAGGGTGGTCCACGATGCAGATTACAGGGATTCCATCATCCTCCTTGCTGACGGTGAACGTCACCCGACTGGTAACTGTGTACATTCTGTCGTAGGTCAGCTCCACTTTGGGCTTACCTACAGAAATAAATTAAAAGAAAAATTAAAAGTTAAAGCTTCTTACCTATCTATTCCAGTTTGGCCACAAGAGTAAATCCAAGACTAACTGTGTGATCAACATTCAGTGTTTTGGGGCTAAATTTTCTAAAGGTTTCGGGCTTACAACACATTGGATATTAATGTATGCGCAACACATTTAGTCGAGGTTGAGGTCCTTTGGAGAAAATTTCAGTGAGAAAGAGGCAAAAAACAGCAAAGGTAAGAGAGATGTCTTCAATTTGATACAATAATTTGAGTTGCACTTTTTTTTTAAGCAAAGTGGGATTGGGCTAAAGCATGGTGGTGCTAGAGGCAGAAATCTGGTGAGTGCTTCAAACCATAGGAATTTTAAGGAGTTTGATATTCAATTTATTATAATCTGTGTTATTAAATAGTAATTTGTTTGATGTTGGAGACTCATAAAAATATATATTTTGTATCTTAGTTTAGGTGCTGCTGTTTAATGAGATGTTCAGATTTAATACAATATTTCATTATATAGTTTTGCTCCTTGGATAGGTGTAGTAATTTCTCAAGTCCCAGGACCTTAGTCTTTAATTGGACATATGGATGAAGCTCATCACGCTGCTAGAGGACAGATGGCTTCTGGAGAGAAAGCCGTCTGCTGCTTAGTGCTTAAAAAAGAGAAAATATGTAACATTTATTTTTTTTAAGTGATTTTGGTAAATATTTAGAGCAGTAAGAGGTGTTGGAACAAGGCCACAGCCAAGTTAAAAACATTTAAATATTCCTTTTTCTTACTTTTAAATTTTATTTGAAATCAAATCTGGGAAAAGTGTAAGGCCCTAAGTAAGTTAAGAATAGAAAAAAGGTAGTGAGTACACACTGCTGCCACAGCGATTAACACATTTTCAAACTGTGCTAATGTTTACCAATATTTTTGCACTAAAGGCCCTTTAGAAGTTTCAAATATCTTAAAATCTCCCATTAAGCTGTCCTATTCAGTGTAACAAAACACTGGTGCAACAAAAATGCTAAATTTCTTTTAAAATTTATCCAGGTTTAATGGATGAGAATGGCTGAACAAATGGGTACATGTAGAACAAGGGACACAAAACCTGAGTATGATCATTACACATGATTGGATTGTTACAATTCTGGCATGCCTTTCTGCATTTTTTAAAATCTCATCCTACTTTTCTACTATCAACTTCATCAGATGCACATATGAGCTACTCTCCACAGCACCTCAGTTCAGCTGCTTTCATAAACTTGACTTCTGCAGATAGGCAATGCCAGATTTTTGAAAGCCTTGTGTATGTAAATGTTAATATTCTTTCCCTGTCTTCTTGTTTTCCTGTTCTCAGCCAGGTTTCTACCTCCTGTGTTCCCTGTTGTGGCCTTATTGAACAATTTATCGGCTTCTTCTTTCTGAACAACAAACTAGTGTATTCCCTACAGCCACGACACCTTGCCTAGCCCACAGATTATTTAGTCTGAATTTGCCTGCTTGTGTGTAACTCTCACTGGTCTACATGGATTTCCCTCTGATCTTAGTGTATGGGGTGCCCCCAGGGACATAAATCAAAATTAACTTCCACATACACATATTAAATTAAACTCTTCCATATAATA
>JAUZNJ010033934.1:19116-30863 GCA_034780135.1 Jordanella pulchra | reverse complement strand
GCTAACAAAAACCCTAACTCAGGATCTCTCCAACTGAAACTTGGTGCTGCTTCAAAGGCCTCTCAGACGTCGTGATGGTTTCCTGACAGGGAATGAAGTGGAGTTTTATCCATCTGATGCCAACGTCACTTCTGAGCGGCACTTCTTTAAAAGCAGCTCTGTCATGGAAACTCTGAGGGAATCTGGATGGAAAGGACCAGGTCTGCGTAAGGAGCGAGCCCGGGCAAAAAACAGGGTTAAAGGGTGTGTGTGTGTGTTTCGCTCCCATCGACAGCCAATCTATGCCCCGAGCCCCACCCGTTTGGGTTTTCTGTGACTAAAAAAGGTAAAAGGAGAATATAATGATATAAAGACATGATGACTTCATCCTGGCTCTGACCATTCAGCTCCTCCGCGGCTTCCAGACAGGGCAAAAGCTGGAAGGAGGAAAAGAAAAGGAAGCTGGGAAAATGAGAAAAAAAAAGCGCATTTCAAGCACAAACCTGCGAAATAAGGATTGGGTGTTATGGGCTGAGGAAGAAATAAGGAGACAACAGAAGAAATTGAACTTTGATGCTTTTAGCTTACGAGGAAATAATAAAGGAATATGAAAAATCTTCCTGTTAAATGTTAATATGCCTGTTCAGCACAGTGTTTTTATCCCAAACAAAAAGTCACAGAGTTCATCTGAGAAATCAAGAAACATCTCTGTGTTTCAGACCAATGTAGCAAAGAAGGAAAAAAATTATGTCTTCTTTCCACACTCAGTTTTCCCTCAAAGATTTCAGCTTTAGTGCTGGTTTTACTATTAGGTTTATGGTGGAAACATCTGCAGTAGTGAAACTTCAAGGCTACAATGAACAACATCTAAGGATTATCAGATAGATTGACTGATAGACGGATGGAGAAACGGTGACACTGATGGATGGAAAGATTGACTGATCGATCAGATGACAAATGAAAGGATCGATAAAAGGACATAAATGGGAAAAATATAAATAAATACCTTGAAATAAAATACAGAGGGAAAAACACAAACAAAATACCTACAAATACTTTAAGGAAACATAAGACAAATATTTAGATAAGGTTCAGTGGTAGGATGATGATAATGATACCTGAGCTGACGGTGATATTATGTGCTTTATAAAGTATTAAATGACTGCAATGAGTAATAATAAAAAAAAATATTGACTGCAGTAGATACATAAAATAAAATCGGCAAAGATTAGATTAGTTAAACTGATTAACAGACACATGGATGCTTGGACAAATAAATGGCTGAAAAGATGGATGAAAGGAGGGATGAACAGAAGGCAGAAGTAAAAAACTGATGGATAATGGATGTAAATCTTTTTTATAAAAATCAATAATAATAATAAGGGCTCTGGTTAGAGCAATGGATTTAAAAAAATAACTGATATCCATCGATTAGATGATAAAACAACAAAGACATTTCCCACATTTGATTTCACATGATTATCCAGACTTTTTAAACCATCCAAATAACTTCAGACTGTTGAAGATTGGATCCCTGGAAACAGCTTAAAGATTTAGGAGACAAGCTGGAAATAAAGAAAAGAAATATTCCTTCATTTTTACATTTGAATCTGCATCAAGAAAGAAAAATGTTTTATTGCAAATAGGGCTGGACAATGAATTGCATTAGCAATAAAATTACAATTTTGGTCACATCAGACAGACATTGACATTCTGACTCCAGTCCTTTAGGTGGCGATAATACTCTTTTATAAGGTTTTCTGTCACACAACAGGAAAAAAAAAGAATCACAGCAAAGATTCACGCATGTAGAAATAAGCCCTTTCCTATATAATAGTAAAAGTAAAGTCCTGTAAAAATGGACTCAAACAAACATCAAGGTTATGAAAACCATGAAACTCTGGAGTGAAAATTGGACATGTTTAAGGTTAGTGCAAAGAAAAATCGAAATGAAGTCGCAATTTAAGTTGAAACTGAAAAATACCAGCACCTAGAACAGCATGCGACAGAGATGTTTTTGTTTTATTTGAATATGTTACCTGTAAGTTAATAGAAAGGACATATTTGGAGATTTCCCAATTTTATTTCTTCTTCTTCCTTTTTTTTTTTTTTTTTTTAAATTTTAAAAGCAGTACTGCGAAAAAAGAGCCTTTGGTTCTCTAAATGAAATTGTCATTTTTTTTTATGTTAAACTATACAAACTCAATTTTTCCCAGAAAGGGCATTCCCTTACCTTAGAGACTCAATTAACTAGTACAATTAACTGTAAACTAAAGACCTTTTCCAATTTGTATCCAGAAGAGTTTAAAAAGTTTTAACCAAAAAATTAAAAACGACTTCCTGATTGATAATGCATTTTTATTTCTGTTTCAAAACAAATGTTTAAAATGCTTTTTAGCCCAATAAAAGAGAAATAAAATTAGAAATCCACGTTTAAAGAACCAGTTTATATAGAGCAGCTTAAACATGCTCTGTTCTTTGTCCTTTCATGGTGAAAAATAGGAATATGAGTGCTGACGGTTGTCCGTAAACATTAGTTAAGGTGTTAGCAGGAGCAGTGTGTGAGCTTTCTGTGCTGCGAGTTATAAAACACAGGGTTGATTCAGGTGCCGCTGTTAAGGAACCCTTGTTCTAACAAAAATGAACTGGGGGTTATAATTGAAGGAGGGGAGGAAGGGGCCACTGGTAGGAAACAGACTGAAAGCAGCAAATCAAAGGAAGATGAAAGATGTCCAAAATCAGGCCAAATAAAAATGTATTTATGCCGATGCAGAGAGAGGAGATTAAGGAAACAGAATGAGAGAAAAGCAATGGAACGATGAGGAGGGTTACATGAAGGAGTCGGGGTTAGTAAAAGGAAAGGGACGACTGGCAGAGGGGGAGGAAATCTGGAAACAGCAGTTAATGACCACGAGTCCGCCCCTCTAACGAGCTGCAATTACTCTGCAAACACACGTTTGTACTTCTATATTTGCATGAACCGAGGCAACAGCAGCTCATGTTTTCACTGCTGATTCAGGTTACGATTGCTTTCATGACTACGTCTTTAGCACATCAGAAAAACAGCTTAAATCACAGAGTCTCAAGTTTAACCTAATTTACAAATAAAAACGCAAATATTTATTTATATAGTCATTTAAGGAAAAACAACAACTGGTTTAATTTTCAAATTGCAATTAATTCGATTTTCAGGCTTTAAAAGTATATATAACGGTTATATTCAATCATATAGATTATTGAATTGACAGTTTACCAGATTGTGTTTGATGTTTAGGAAAATAAGGAAAAGACATGAGGAGAACTAAATAATGACAGGTGTTCAAGAAAACCTAATAGAGGATCTGAGGGAGGCTCCGCTGGCCACATCTTAAGTCAAAAAAGCTTCCATTCAACTTTGGTTTATACTTAAATCAAAATAATTGGATGCAAAATGCTATTTTTTTTATAAAAACACTGAAAATAATCAGAGCAAAGGATGTTTTTCTAATGGGGTCAGGTGGGTGAAGAGCCAAACCAAAACTTATCTCTAAAAAAAACAGGAACTGCACCAATAAGTATTAAAAATTCCTGTAAGACCTTCAGAAAGTATGGTTAACTACTGACTAGTAAAGCTTTAAAATGTCTATGATAAAGTCTAACCTCTCCAAACCAAATATAAAGATTAAAAAAGGACCCCAGCACTTTTGCAGAGTAGTGTAAATGAAAAACTACTTTGGGTTTTGTGCTTATTGGTTTGTGCAGACAAACCTTTGCACGGTGACTCCATATAGTAGTGTGAAAATGTGCATGCCCCTTAGAGCACCACCCTCGAATTAAGAAGAAAGGCCACTTGACCCTCTTTAGTTGTCATGTGCAGCACAGAAAAAATGTTGCACCTGAACTCAACATAACAATCCTGTGAACAAATGAACTCTGACTCACACCGGAGCTGAAGGAGCACATGATCTTAGAATATATTCTCTTCTTTATCAAGTTTATCCTCCAGTTTATTTTCTATAAAACCAAAAATGCTAAATGATTGCTTCTTTGATCACTGGCCAATAGGCCTCCTAACCAGTAGAAACAGCACTGAAAGCGGAGCAGGGAGGCTGAGAGCTCCAGCCTGGCAGCAGATTGTGTGGCTGTGTTCACAGTTAAGCTATGAGCCCTTTTGTGAGCAGTTTCCTTGTTCACACACACTGGGGCCATAAATAGTCAGCGCTATCAGCAGTTTGGGCATTCCAAGACATAGCAGTGTACAATCAACAAGACCTGCCTCTTGGCTTTTCTCACACACACTGGGTAAAGGAGGGAGGGAATGAGGGAAGGAAAGCACAGATTGGAGATGTTGACCCCCGACCCCCCACAAAAAAAAAAAAAAAACAGCACTGAATACTGGAATCGGCTTTGATTTGTTTACTCATTTTGTAAGACTAGACTTAAACTTACCACTTTGGTTAAACATTATAGTTATAGTGGCTCGGGTTATCCATCCATCTCTATAGTTATGTTCCTATAGACTTAGACTGCTGGAGCACATGAGGACTACTTATCCACCCAATGCTCCATTCCACTTCCATCGTCTAATTTTGCATTATTTGTTGGTTTAACTTCTTGTTCTTTTTGCTTTTTCTAATGATAGCAACTTCATCTGACCTATTTCTGTTTAGCCGTGACACCATCCTGGTGGGAAATATTAGCTGGGCTGCTGCTGTCAACAGCTTCCACCACAGATGGACTACAACTGATCTAAAAATAAGTGAAAAGGTGTCTTTGCATGAAATAAGATAATAGAGTAGCAACGTAGTAGTAACATAACCTTATTTTATTGGCAAATTCTTTCACTACCTCCTCAAATTAAGAATTAATATCTTTCAAAAAAAACAAACTGTTATTAAATTTCATTTTTGCACTGTAAGTTGTGCCCGTTTCTCAGCCTTTAGTCCGGTTTCTCTACTAGACATAGCTCATCTTTTACAGTGACCAACTATGTGACCCTTTCATTCTTTTTGACTTGAAAACTGTTCCACAGTTGATCTGCTTAACTGTTTCTTCCTTACACAAACCATCCATGGAGCTAGTAACTGTTCTCCAACATGGAATGCATTCACGATCATTGCTTCTGTGTTGCAGATGGCTGCTCACACCTAGCCAAGTTCTGCTGGAGGTTTCTTCCTACCAAAAAGAGTTTTTCCTCTCCACTGTTTCTACATGTATGCTTGGTGTGAGGCATTGTTGAAAAGTCAGAGACATAATGAAAGCACATATCGACTCTCGCTTCATGGTCATCAATGAGAAATGAAAAGTCAATGACTGGATGCATTCAGCTAGGTTTCCTTGGACAGAAAATCTTTTATTCATTCTGTCTCAATTGGTTTGATTGAAAGGACTCAGTAAAGTGTCAACTCACAAACATCAGGGATGGGTATTGAAACTTCATATCAAAACAGGGTTACGTTGGACGGTTCTCATGGGAAGACGAGCTTCAGCCTCATCAGTCCTTTTAACAGTATTATTAACGTGCAGTTTCACCTCTTATGGAGACTCCAACTCAGAAAACAAAGTACTGCTGATCTCCTCCTCCTACAGGACGGATGGCAGTGGCTAACGTCCTGCTCTCACATGTTCCTCTTATTTACTCTCATCAACAATGTAAACTTACTCTGTCACCACATGTAGCGACTTTCAGGGGCTATTTAGTTTTTATTTTTTCCAAAAGTAAATCTTGTCAATGTTTCTGTGTTGATTGAGACTTTAACAAATGAAAACCACCAGTCATACAGAATTACTGTCTTCAGCAACTGCAGCTTTGAACCCCTCCCCCTCCGATGTCCAGTCAGCCTCGCTGTGCAGCAATTAAGAAGGAAGATAGTGAAAACATTTTTTTGGAGATACATACCCTCCCAATAACTAAAATGATAAATTCACACTAGTAATTCAAATAACACAAGGGTATCAATAAAATACCAGATCGAAAAGGAGCATCTTTTAGGTTAGTAGTATCAATAAATCCATGACAAACATCTACAATAAATCTGAGAAAAATGAACTAAACAAAACAACCCCCATCAGATGTGAGTTAGCTGCTGCCACAGTGCTACAGACAGCACACAAGATGTTACACTGCATGGTGAAATCCTGCCTCTATTGGACCATCCGTTCACAAGCCAGTTAGTTGCAATGAGTATCAAAGCGAATTAAAATTAAAAGAGGTAAAGGCAGAGTTTTTAGATATTCAATGATGCCAATCAATGAAAGCCATATGTACCTTTCCTTTGTGTTGTCTGCTGACAAAACCTTAATAAAATCCGTAAAAAGTATGAATTCTTTGGCACATGTGCTTTAGAAATTCAAAAAACTTTAACCTACTTCTGTTTTTAAACAAAATCTGTGGTGCAAAAATGGCAAACAACTCAGATTTAACTGCAGAAAAAAAACATAATTTCCTTGCAGCAAGACAGAGGTATAACAAAATGGTTAGATGTAGAGTTGCACAAGATTAGTATGTATTTATATGCATTATTCAAGGGAGCTTTAGAGCTAAACATCAGTCGCCTTATAAAAGCGGTGGCCAGTCTAATGACAAAGCCCACACCCAGGAGAACAAAAGGATGCAGAACAAAAACACAAACATTTCAGAAAAGATAAAAGATAAATGCATAAAGGGCAGGGTGACATTTTAATGGTTTAACTAATAGCCTGTCATTATAATCCAATAAGGTTTTAAAGTCTGGCAGGAGTCTGACCTTGGCTGCTTCTCAAAGACAAAGACCAGAACTAAACTGACTCTGCTGAAATATTCCATAAATATCCTGCAACCAGCATCCATGCAACGCATGCATGGATGAACTGGGCAGCAAATCTTTACTGAGACCAAGTGAAATAAAAACATTATCATTACCTTCCAAAAATAATGGCCATAGTAAGTTTTAGCCAAACATTTTTTTGTGTAAATAACATGATGCTGGTTACTGCCTGTAAAATGGACAAAATCAGTGAGTGAATCAAGCATTTCTACCCCTGCTTTCACGACAGCCTATGTCAAAAAAATGACTTAGGTCATTATTTTTAGAGGGTGACAATAGTATGGGAGCTTTCCTAAAATTGTTTTCTCTCGTAGTTTTTACTGTATTATACATGAGCTGTAAACACAGACGTGTTACGCCTCACAGGATTCGGTGCCCCGACTGATGCCGAGCTCTTTTTATATTTTTAAAGAGCTCGGTCATGTTTGGCCTTCAGCTTCTTATTCGGATTGAAGGTATAGTGCAGTTTTCTTTAAAAAAAAACAATTTTTTTTAAATTCCAGGACTTTTAGCGGATATAAGCTTTTAAATCTTGGAAACCAAAGGGTTGAGGTTGTATCTTGAAGAAAACCAGCTGAAATAACAGGCATCTTGTGTGTCTTAAAGTAAACTCTAAAGCAAGTGCCTTTAGTTAGGAGAGATGAAACATTTGCGCGTGAACCAGTAAGGTACCTGGTAAAGGAAGCGCTGGCTGAACTGGTGCATGGCGCCCTGCAGCTGGTTGCGCTGGCTCTGCCACTGCTGATAGTTGCGCACAGACTCGGCCGTGGGCCTCTGCCATGTGGTGGTCCTGGTGTTGTGGTCCACATAGTAGAATCTGCCTCGCTGGTCCACTCGTTTCTCCCAGCTGAAAGGGGAAATTGGTGGGAAATGACAGAGTAGGGGTGAGACAGACTGTAGCTTTCAACATTTTTATGTGACAAGTCAAGAGTGGGTGGATGTATCCGAATGTTGCTCTGTGTTTCTAAAGACGAGGAAAAAGAAACAAAGACAAGAAAAGGAAGGAAAACAGTGAGAGGAGGCGATGAGCGAGTGGTGGCTGAGAAAGGAAAAGAAAAAAAAGGGAAAGAAAGTAAAAATGTAAAGATACTGTTTGACAGAGAGGAGGAAGAAAAAATGCTAAAGTAGAAAAGGCAGAGTTATAGATTTCCCTATGAAAATAGCTAAAATTGTATTTATATAAACTTCTTTTATATTAATCAAGATGCAAAAGTTAACACATATGTGGCCATTTTTTATTTTACATAATATATCAGAAAGAATTGGGCTCGATGTCGATTCAAATGTCAAGAATCAATTCACTTCTTATTATGAAGATCTAGAAGTGATTCTTTTTGATCTGGTCTGATCGAAAAGTTGCTGGTATTAAAAACATTTATAGTTGAATCTGTAGTTATGCAACATTTTGGTACCAGTATTACATTAACTTTCATCAGCAATGGTAGTAAATGGCAGCTGTCAGGAAAGCGCGCCATGCTTTCTTTTCCTAATAACGGGATTCTTACCAGGAGGGAAGCAAATTTTCATTTTTGCACCAGTGATGCTATGATTTATTAAGTAGACCAGCTGTTTGAGAATCCTTCGAAACCGGCAGCTGCACCTCTGCTGCCAAAGGCGGGAGAGCATGCGTTCACCTGCCTGCAAGCACCGAGTCGAGTCTGAAAGGCTCATTGTTCATGATTATATAACACTTCTCAGGTATAGGTGAAAATAAAGGAGAATTTTTTAAACACAGCCATGACCGTCATTGACACTCATTAAAATTCAGCTCATTAGCCTGATTTCATTGTTACTTTGACAGATTTCAGTGTAGCCAGTGGTTGTGCTGATATGCGCTGGATAGGACCCCAGAGGGAGGGAGCCAAGATGTTGAAGAACTGAATGAAAAGAATGACCAATTCAGGTTAGTTGCGCCAAAATATCCTGGTAAGAAGGACTAAATCGATCTTTGGTTATTTGAGTTGATCTTTAGGAATTAATATCAGAAGTGAGTTAGAACTCAAATATCGATTTTTGTAATACAGGCCAATAAAGGACAGATCGGGGATGGAAGCTATTTACTTGTGTTTCTGTTCCAGTAATTTAAGATAAATTCAATAAGATAAACATTAATCTCTACAGATGAAGCAGTTTGTTTCAATAGATTATTTCAGTACTTAGCAGCAAATTAAATAATTTCAAAGGTCCGATCATCATGGGGAAGTTTTCTATGGTTTTTATTTATTCTGAGCTCTGCTGTTTTTGCCACTCATCTTTTCTTGAAGTTGGAATTTTCTTTTTATCAAAAAGCAAATGAAGTTAAACCGCTATAATAAATGTAAAACTCTTCAAGCCAGGGCTTGCTTCCGATTATGAGAATGACCGAGAGCAATAAAACAAACGTTTCTTCTTGCTGATAAAACGTTTGCCCGACACAACAGTGTGTGTTTGCCGACCACTGCTTTCCAATGACATTACTCAGAAGTGAATGTATATTCTGGTTCTCCCCTGGGGCAGGAGGTCTAGACAGGAGCAGAGATAGTAGCAGTCCACAGAAACACAAACACATCCACAGACAAAGGACAGTCTTATACAGGACACAGGAACTAAACCCCCAGCCTCCCCAAAAAAAGGACTGACTGCATGTCTGCTGCTATTCTCATATCTCTGACTAAAGCGCCACAGAATTTGGAAGAGAAATCAGCATCAACCTCCGTTTGCTTGCAGAAACACTGACCTGACTTCTTATCAAACTTCCAAAATTTGAACTAGTCCAAAAAACAAATAAATTATCTTGTGGAGCAAGATGGGGGTGTCCCTGTGGCCTATGTGTCTTTAGGTCCTATAACCAGAAAAGGTCAAAGATAAACTGGGTCTGTGCAGCTGTTTGTGTGAGGAAAGGCACAGCTCTGGATGCTAACTGAGCATGAACTCCCTCACCTTTAGCTGGCATGGCCTCCCACAGCTGCTCTAAAGTTAGTATTACAAACACACAGGTGCTCCATCTGCCCAGGAAAGGAACTTCATCAATAATTTAAGATGTAAGAATGGATTGGGATGTTTATTTAAAGACAAAAATATTTGTTTTATGTCAATCATCAATATTGCATCAACCTTTATGGTTTAGGTCATTTTATCCTTTATGTCCAAAGTGAAAGTAAAAACAGTTAAAAGTTTCAAAAATATTGAGCCAAGCCCAAATGAATTTACTAAATGATTTTAATTCGATAGAAGAAACATTTGTTTCAAAATGTAAAACATTTTTTTAAGAACACAAACCTAATAGTCTGAAACAGGTATCGGTTTGCTACCAAAAGTTAACTAAATTAAATCCTCATCTGAACCAGGTGGAAGTGGTTCATCCATGATGTGAGATGTCAAATGTAACCATATATTTGTAGGGCTATTCTTAGATATATGTAAGTTATCTTTATGTTAAGAGATCTGTGCATAAAGCATTAAAATTCCCTAAAATAAAACTAAATCATATAAATAAATAAATCAATTAGCTTGTTAGATAGAAGCCAAGATATTCTAATGAATTTGACATATTATGAAGATTGGCTCAGAAGAAAACAGTCTCTTCAGAGTCATGATAACCAATCAAAATAACCTAAAATCTCTTAATAATGGAAGAAGGTTTTGATTGGCTTCATTTTAAAGAGCTTGATATGGGTGCCAATAACTATTCTATTAGAGGTGATGATAAATAACAATATTTTCTGTTTAATTTTTGAATAAACTAAATAAACTGGATGCATTTTTCTAGTTATTTTTTTCAAATCAGTTTTTGATAAGGCTACTGCAATAAATAACCACCTTTAGAAAAGGCTTCAATAAACATGGAAGGAGACGTAGGTCTTATATTGGTCTAGTTGAAGCCCTTGGTCTCTCCTCCTGTCAGATGCGTGAAATTGCCGCTGAATTGCTGCATAGTCGGAAAAAAATAGGTCGGCGTCTACCTTGGTCAAAGCTCCTCTAGCCTTTTTTTTTTTCTTTCAATTAATCAATTAATAATCAGAAAGCAAAATAGCCTTAAATAAGACTTTTTACAGAATTAAAAAAAGCCAAATCTAAAGCTTTTCCACTTAAGGAGTTCTTGATAAATTCAAAACACACACACACACACACACATATATATATATATACACACATACGAGGGTACGTTAAGGTGATATTTTAAAGGTTTACTTTCATTCCAGTTTTTAGCAGCGCCCTCCTGGGTGGTCATGGGTGTAATATGTTATGTAAGGGCATGTTAGCAGTTAACATGATTACAAATAGAGTAATTTGGTTGACCGCTATGTCTCTGGGCATCATATAAACAGCAGTACTGGTCCCCTTTCTGGTATTATTAACAGTAGCTACTCATTTACTGGAGACATGGGAAACCCTTCAAACCCACAATGGTTGGTTGAGTCTCTACATAGTTATTTATCTGATAATGTCTCTTTGTACCAGATCTAGCAAAACCAAATACGGCCGGTTAAATTTTGGAACATGTCCATAATCCTGTTTTGGACGAACCATTCATTACTTATCAGTGCTTCAGTACAAGCTATGATCTTATTTGTGTTTTAAGCTTTGAAGTAATTTAAGCCCAAGAAAGAAAGAACAAACATGAGAAAACAAACATGAAAACTCAAATGCTAATTTGCATTTTATTAATAATAACATTAAACTAAAACAGTAAAATCACTTTGAATAAATTTAGTTATTATATTTTATGTATGAAGAGTATTAAAAAATAAATCAACCGTTCTCTTTAAGTAAAAGCCATTTATCTTGAAACCATATTTATACATCATTTTGGGGACTTTTAAGGTTTAAAGTATTTAATGATAAGCTGTGCTCCCTGACTGATTTTTCCTAGTGGTATGAAAATGTATTCATCAGACATATCAAGCTGTTTCCTTGCTGTCTCGAACAGAACACGGTTACTCATGATTACACTGATTAAAGAGCTACTGAACAGACAAGTTTATGCTAGACAAAGAAAATAAC
>JAUZNJ010033934.1:0-19016 GCA_034780135.1 Jordanella pulchra | reverse complement strand
CAGAACACGGTTACTCATGATTACACTGATTAAAGAGCTACTGAACAGACAAGTTTATGCTAGACAAAGAAAATAACTTTTTTGGGTGGAAAAGGAGTAATCTCAAGAGACTGTGGACCACAGGACAGGCTGAAATTAAGCCAGCACTGAAAAGCTAGAGACCGAGATGTGACAGCCCTGATAAACAGAAGTTTGCCCTATTGCCATCGAATTTTCTTGATAGCAAGGACTGTTGTACAAAAATGTAGCCACATTAAAACTGCAGCCTTGATTACTGATCACAGCTTTGATTGCACTGTACGCATGCGACGGCTTTTTCTTCACTGCGCTCATTTATCCTTGGAAGCAGAAGTCGCTGATTTACTTTGGTTTGGCAGAAGTGCTTGTTCTCTAGGCCTCACTTTTGTAGTATAAAAAAAAAAGGTTTAGTTAAAAAGCCAGTAGTAGATGTCTTGAACCACAAAATGCAGCTTAATGGTTTTGCTTTTTACAGCTTGAATCTGATACATGATAAAACTGCAACACTGGCACGGTACAAAAGTAAAGCTCAGTGTAAACCTGACTAACTTCGTTCAGGAAGTCCATAACAATAAGCAACACACACAAAAACAAAGCTTACTGTGTGTGTGATGCAATGCTGGCTTTAAAACTCAACAGAATATTTCATAAAAACAGAGTGACTCAGAAGCTCTCCCCAGCCTAGCTTCGGATGGCTTTCATTATTCCAGCTTCCAGCTTCGGACTGCTCAGCTACCCCCAATCTGCTCCCCCCTCAGCCTCTAAACAGTTCCCTGTGTGTACATCTGGAGCGCTGGCCCACTATTAGCCTGCTAATTGATCCTCTGACAGGCCAGGGCAGCCAGCACAGCAGCGCATGGAGGTACATGTGGCTTTAAGAAAGGACTTTTGTTCTCTGGGCCCCAAAAGTCTTGTTCCTTGCATGGAAAAACTGATGTGGGGGGCAGAAGTTTGGAAAGGAGGAGGAGAGGGGGTGGGGTGACCTTTACTTAAAACAGACTCTTTTTCTCTCTGTAGCTCAGTCGCACATACTGTGAAAATCAATAAATAAAAAGAGCAGAGTAAAAAGGTCAGGAAAACAGCAGCTCTATGACAAGAAAAGCTGATTAAATTGGGAGGGTAGAGACGGTGGCATAGTAAGCACACACTTCTACTAGATCGCATGATTATTGAGGGTTATACTGCAACAAACATTCAAAATATTAACCAGAAGTCTAATCTAAAATATATGGAAAGTTTTAACCAAAAACCGACCACTCTGCTTAGAGGGCTTGTATGCCTCACTTAAACAGCACTCTGCACCACAATCAATAGGCATATTTACATAGACCAGGATATTCAAAACATATCAGAAGATTGTGATCGGATTCAGCTCTATTTAAATGAAATTGCATTTTGAAAGAAAGGGTTTGGTTTATGCTGGATCTGAATCCGAACAGCTTCATTTTACACACTTGTTCTCATTCTGATTGTGGTTAATTGCCCTGACGGATCATGCAACCCTGCGTCAACGTGCAGTGTTTCCATCTTTACTGGAAAATAGAATAAGTGTGGGGAAACAACTGGACTGGTGCCATGTGAAACCTGTGGTTCAACTACGTAAAGCAATGATGCCTCAACCGCTTTCAAAAGCTGCAGCTGGTCCAATTTGGGTGTTGAACATTGAGAACCATTACACACTTCAGGTTGTGATTTTCTTTTTTCTTCTGAGAAGGTGAAAGTACTTCTTCTATGGTTGGTTTAGGGAAATGTGACCACTCTGCGCCTGTCGAGGTGCTTTTTATTCACAGTACTTTTGTGCATGTTAACACACGTCACTGTTAGATTATTTGATTTTGACCCCTTAAAAAAAGTGTATTGATATCTATTTATTGATTTATTATCCATTTTTAACATAGCTACAGTGAAATGCACAGTTAAATACCAGATGGCCAAACCGGACAGAGGTGGAGCTAATGGGAATAAACAAAAAATCTACCTGCGATTAATTGTGAATTAGATTACATTTTTTTCCCATCTAATTATTGATAACGTCAGCTTGAAAGCAATGTCTCTCAGTGTTGTAATGTTACAGCCATCCACTAGAGGGCACCTCTAAGCAGTGGCTAACTGGCATTAGCTAGAGAAATAATGCCAGAGCAAAGAGAAGCTACTGTATCATCATGAACCAGCCTGGGATTATTTACATGTTTAATGGTGACAAGGATGCAAAATGAACTTCATGCAGTTCTGTTCTGATTGAAACGTAGAGGGAATTTAAATATATTTTGAACATGATAGAAAACAGGTTTCAGAAATTAGCATGGTAGAAAGGAAAGCATTTTTTTCCAGCTAATGCACTTCATAGAGCAACTAGAACCACCTGTTTAAAAGTGCAGCTACCAGCATGAAAGGCTAGATCACACACAAAAAAAGAGATATATCACAGTTAGCGTCCACTTCATTCTGACAGCGTGTCGGAGCGACATACCCTGTCTTTAAATCATGGTTTCCATCTCTGTTTATTGGAAATCATGTGTTTCACATAATGTATTTATATTTTTTTTATCCAGCATCATAATGGGTCCCTGTTTTTTTCATATCTTATAAGTTTATTAACAATTTGTAACAATGTTTTTTTCGGTCAGTATTTAATATGGCTGGCAAAGTAAATTGTTCAAATACAATGATGTACTTTTTTTAGTAAGCTTATAGATTCTGCCCATTTTAATGTTGTGATTTTATTTAACTTTTAGATTGAATTATGATACACCTTAGTTCTTTTGACTAAATGTTGTTTTCTAAAAACAAATAATATGCCTAAACATGATCCAAAATGGAGGGTTTCCAGTGCACTGGTTTCTCTTAAGACACCAGCCTTCATTTCACTTTTCTCCATCTTTTTACTTTTAAGAATAACATCTATTTGGTCTCTGTTGGATTAGTCCACACAAGTTCAAATAACCTTTCTGAATGGCAACTTGTCTTTATAAATAACTCTAATGTTGTTAAAATGCTTTAAAGAGTGGGATCTCTATTAGAAGGGAAAACATGTGTCCAAGTTAAGCATAACGGCTGAGATATAATATTTAAACACAAAATCGTACGTCAACAAACCCTCTGTTTGCTTTAATGGTTGCGTCTAAATTTATTGTGTATATATGATTGACTGCCAACAAAGTCATGATTTAGTGTTGACATCTACTGACGCAAACAATGCAGCTGGCAAATTTAAAATACTAAAAATGAACTCAAAGCCTCAAGAAGCCAATCCATAAAGCAACTGCTAAAAATTTAAGGTAGCTATATCCACCCTTTATACACCATAAATGACAAATTCTTTGCAAAAAAGACGTGGGCATTTCTAAGTTTGGTACACCTCGGGGTCTAATGAGACAAACATTTAAAGTTTATGTACATTTATTTTAAGTCTAGAGTCTTTTTTCCATCAGAAGCAGTTCCTCAGTCATTTCAGTTCGTTTATATTGCAGTTTTAGAAGCATAAACATACATGCTGACAAGCACTTTCCTGCAGACATTTGATCAAGTTCCGCCTTAAAATAAGAGACTTATAAGATGACTAGAAAGATGAAAAGTAGGATGGATGGATTTTACTGCTGACATTTGTATTTTTTTTAAACCACAAACTAAAAAGCTTTATGCAAGACAGGAACTACGAGATGGATAGAAAATGGAAGGTTCAGTGAATAAAAGAAAGGGTTAATAGATGAATCGGCATACAGATAAAAAGATGGATGGATGAGTCCATAAACCTCAAATTTAAGCATCATAGGAAGCCTTATTCCTGCACACATACTTAGCTGGTAGATGAGAAACTTTAGCGCAAGCGTCATCAGTAAACTGCTGCATTAAAGCTTTCCCCTGTGTGGGATCTATGATTTAAACTCACTGTTGAACAAACCAGCTAAAGTAAGCTAACCAGGCCATGTGGGGTTCACACTAAATACCAACCCCAGCAGTTTTACCCAGAAATGTATTTTTTGGGTAGATGCATCTACCTTCCAAAACAAATCTAATCAATCTTCATAAACGGAGCAAATATTAGCTCTGAAACATCTCGGAAATTTCCTCTGTTTTTCTTACCCGTGCCGAGGCTACAACTCCCTGAATCTAGACCAACATTAAAGACACGACTGACTGATTTTTAAAGCCAAGCGTTAACCTGCGCTGCTCAGTCTTTTCCAATTCCCCCCGACGGGTGTAAAACACCTGGTGTGTCAACAGGAAAAAAAACAGGTATAAAGTTGGAACAGCCGTACCCTGCTGGCAGCGGTCTCTCCCAAGTTGTGGTTTTGGTGTTGTGGTCGACGTAATACACTCTGCCGTGAGGTAAAACCCGCTGCTCCCAGCTGCACAGACAGAGAAGCGCACAAAAAAACACATTAACTCCAAAGCAGAAAACAAACACAAAGGAGGTATTTGATAGTATTTCTCCCCAAATGCACTAGCATGTTATTTTCATAGGATAGCTGCTCATTAGCTAAGGATGGTACATTTACAGCGACAGACAGCAGCACTGATTCACTAAAAGGAGCCAAGACTCTAAATCTGTCCTAATTACCTGTAATCACTGAGTTTACTAAATACATCCCATCAGCTCTGGCTTCTAGTATTTTGTGTATTGTGATAACTGCGATTCCTGCAGGTATAAGAATATGTGATGATTTGAGGTTAAAGAGAAGAAACAGACGATCAAATATATTCAAAGTTGTTTTTTTCTGAGTTCCTACATTTGCATTAATAACAGGTTCACTGTGCTAAAAAAACAGCTGGAAAAATATATATACGTAATTTTATAAAACTTCATCAAGTCACAAAAGTATCGGGTGAAAGTACTATTACCTTTAATAAACGTCAGGTTTACGAAGAAAATACCGTGTATTGATGCAAAAAATAAGAAGCCAAATAAGTGTCAAAAAAACAAATGGTTTTAATTATTAAAACATTTTTTTTAAATACGACTCTTTGTTAAAGAAAGTGTTACTACTACCTACTCCTGTAAAGTTTAATTGACAAAAGAAATTGTAGAAAAATTGGAAATAAAACAGTTTTTATTATTGTTAATAGCACTTCCACAAATTAAGAAATGAGAGACTATTCTGGTCTGGTTGTTAGATTGAATTCAGATTCAACTTATTTTAAAACAATCTATTTCAACCCAGAGACTTTATATTTGATTCACTTTGATTCAAGGTTAAATTCCCTATGATTATGGGTGAGTTAGTGGTCAGTGCTGATTTAAAACGGAGATTGTCTGCTTATATTTTCATCACAATCTTCCAAATGAACTATTGCATTATTTGAGGAGCCCCTGATTCGTGTCACACATACAAACACCTTTTTTCTAAATTTATACTTTTATAGATTCATGTTCATGAATTTTCAGAACTTTTTTGCATAGTTAATCCATCCTGATGATCTGTTAATTAATGGTAGGTTGTCAAATTTCTGTTTTAAACGTTTATTTTTCTTGTTTGTACCTTTAAATTCCACTTATAGCAGCTTTGTGTAACTTTCCGCCACCAGGGGCGACACGCTGCCAAATGAACCAGCCTCCCTCTGTGTTTGAAACTCTGCACAGACCTCTCTGGACCAGCAGAGAGAAAGGTCATGGAGTTCCTTGTAAAGACAAGGAAACCTTCACTTCTCTAGATTATTTCCCACATCGAAGAACCAAAACTATGTCTGATCAGTTTAGTGTCATTTTTGTTTCGTTGCTTTTAGCTCAGTTAGCTCTGGTGTTTAAGGGGAGCTCAGGGTCTCTGGGTCCTTTGACCCATTCCAATGTCAGATCCAAACCTCTCAACTTATATAGGAGGGTTGTTGACCAAGGCAACCCACTGGGGGCATCGATACAGGCCAAGTTCTGTATATTAGCTTAAAAAAAAAAATTTAATATATTTCAAATTAAACTTTGGGTGAAAAGTTACAAAACGTTGCTTTAAACTACTGAGTCTGGGTGGACTGACAGTTTAATAGATGGAAAAGATTACAGAAAATCATAATGGGGGGGGAACAAAGTTAAATAAATATAATGTATTTGTTTTTTCTTTATCCAGACCTGAGAAATATTTAAATCCCATATCTTCCAGATCCCCGTTTCTACCGTGACGTTTGCTTTTGTTGCTGACCCAACACAAACGAGGATGTGCTGGTTCTTACCCCGCCGGGAGCGAGTCTGTGGTCGACTCAGTTGTGTTACTGTTGGCCTGATCTGTGCTGGAGGGGGTGGTGGGACCAGCTTCTGACGGGACGGCCGGACCCACGGCAGCCTGGCCTGGAGAGGGGCTGCTGCTGGCAGCTGGGGATTGGCCTGATGGAGAAGATGGAGGAGGTGTCTGACGGGCCACGACTCCGAGGCTGCTGTCCAACCCGTTGGATGTCAAATCAACTTTGTCTGTTAAAAGATATTGAGGACAGAAGATATGGTGTTTACAGCAGGATAATAACAATCAACAGTCAACAATAACATTTCAATCTAACCCTTACTGTTAGCAAAAGCAGTAATTAAGCAACCAGACGTTCACCTGCACTGTTGCCATTGTTCTTTGAGGGCTGTTGGTGATCAGATGAGTCCTGATTCTGCTCCTCGTTCAGCTCCCCGTTAGGCAGAGACCTCTCCCTGGAGCCGCCGGGCGACTCCCCCTGCGGACCCCCCACTGAGCGTCTGTTGCTCCTGCAAACAGTGAAAGAAAGCAGAGAACAGATTAGAAGAGGAAAAGATGGAGGTTAAATCAAAAAGCATATAAATAACCTTAACATTTAACCCTGCTTCCAAGCTTTCCCATCTCTCTATTGTTTTTTTCCTGGTTTGGATCTGGCACAGGTGGAGCTTTAGTCACCGTTGGATCAGCACACAGAAACACCCAGTGAGGTGTTGATTTTCCTTTCTAAAAATCATCTTTTCAGAGCTAAATTTCCCTTCCATACGAAAATAAACATGTTACTCTTAGTCGTCCTCCATGGAGGAAAACTCATAATGAAGAAAATTATAATCACTACTTTATCAGTTTCTCTGCTACAACAACAGAAAAAGGTTAATGAAGATTAAAGAAGGAAAACACATTTTTAACATTTCTTCTAGGAGTGTGGATTTTATCTTTTTTCGGGGGAAACATTCAGTGGTGATATCTGCTCATGTAAAACAGAAAGATGCTGACTTCTCCTCCACGGCCGCCGTGGTCTGAGATCTTGGCTGAACTGTGTCTAATGGCCCCCCACGATGTTTAGAAGGAAATACCATCAAACCTCTCTCAATCCTGCCGCAAAGCTTTGAAATAAATGCAGGCTGCCTGCTATTTATTATCCCACTACTATTGCAGCCGCTTAGAGCAGCATCTGAAACCACAGCCAGAGGGGAATAACATGCTGGCACGCTGCATCATGCTCCAGTCGACCAAGCTGGCAACACACCCGTTTATTCGATCCCTTTCTTTCTTCCATTTATTTCGAAAACTGTTATGATCTGATCTCAGGATTTTTTTTTTATAAAGCACTTTGCAAACAGTATTTAAGGAAACGGTTTCATGACTTTATTATTATTGTGCTATTATTCTTATTATCCAACCGCAAGGTCTGCAGAGTTTTGAAACCAGCAGTAGTGGGAACATTTATGGATTCTGAGCCCAGATTTTTTTTTCCTTTTATCCGTCCTTATAGTCATAAAACTGACTATGATTTATGGTCCAACTCCTTTTCGTCCTTTTATATTATATTGATAAAACCCAAAACTACATGATTTTAACTAGATTCTACAGCCTCTTTTGCCCACATTTTTTATTTGTAATTGAATTTATTTAAAATAAGATAAGACATTTTAAAAAAAGAGTTAAAACCACACATTGATTGCATTAATCTTTTTTTACATAGATGAATAGAACACGTCCAGTCAGTGTTTAAATAAATGATACCAAAATAAAGAGAACAAAGGAAGTCATCTTTTCATTGCATGTCTTTTACTTTAAATTGACATATTTTTTGTCCTTAAATCTTCAATGAGAAAAACACACATCTGTTTTTCAATAATAATAAGTAAAAAGAAACTTGAAAAGCGGCTGTATTGATGAGCCTCTGTAAAAGGTGAACTGACTGTAAGATAATTATGGGCCTCATATCTGGTTTATCCTTTAGACAGGTCAACATCAGTGGCTGTCTAATACCGATCTGAAGTGTTGATTAAACTTTCAGCTGAAATCAGCAAACTTTCCCTTTTGATACCTTAGACTTAAGGTCAACGAGATACATAAAATAAAAAAGCTATTTCTCTGTGTTAATTATAAAACATCTTTAAATCTATAAAAGCATCAAACTGCTTGTTGTTTACCTGATCAAAAGCTAGATGAATGTTAAAATTATATCTCTATGCTAAAATGGGGAAAACCTTATAATGTCTCCATGTCCTGTTGGATTCAAAACCATAATCTCCAATGACAGATAAACAGCAATTTCTTATCTGATTGACAAAGATATATTTACAATTAATTTATAGACTATAACATAGTGTTAGAAGTAGGTCTCCGTAAAATTCTGAGTGGCCTTTTTTAAACCCTTCTCAAGCATTCCCACCAGATAATAGTGAACATATCATGGTGGAAAAGTACCATTTCTGTAATGAGTTGACCTCCACTGTAGCAGTGAGTGTGATTTACCAGAACCAGAGGCTGACTAATGACATGTGATTCAAATATTGGGCCAAGCGTATAATGCTTTTTGCTCTCCATTTACAGTATATGACAAAACTACGCAGGTTGCAATAAAAAAAAGAAACATTTACTGATAAATCAAACAAAACGTTAACAATGCGAAGCAAACGGAGGGAGCACTTCCCTCCCTTCCACTGCATGACTGCTGAATGCATTAATAAATCGGTGAGTTCATTCAAGTATCGCTGCCGATACAAGAAAAATCATTAGTATAAGTCTGATTTATCAGCCAGCCAATGTATCAATAACAAGCTGATTGATTTGAGGGAACAAAAACAGTTTATTTGAAGCTTTCTGCATCACAGTTAGATCCAGACTAAAACAAATCTTAATCCTCACTACTATTTACTTTGTCTCCGTTTAAAATGTTAAAGTTACTGATCTCTTTACACAAATATAAATTGTTTTTTTTACTTAATCATTTAAATATTTAAGGCTTTGAAAGATAAAAATGAAGGTGCAGCATGTTTTTTCTCATTTATAAACGAAGCATAATTTCTCCTGTATGGAAGATAAAAGGACTCCTGCTCAAAGTATACGGCTGAACGGTGAACAGACATATGCTGAGTAGTTTTCTGATTTATCCAGATAATTCAAATGACTTTTACACACACTTAAAATACTTTAACAACCCCAAAAGGTCAATTAAAAGTTGTAACTCTTAGTTAAAAACGTATTGATACTGATGCCTTCAAGCAGAAAGGATCTCCTGCAGTGGTCTGTCTTGTAATGATTTTGGAGAAGCCTCTGACTAAGACTCTTGTGTTGTACCTTAGCCTGAGGAAGGAGATGCTCACTGTTCTCCATAATGTTCTTTATTTCCTGAAGAATTCTTATTTATCTGCTTGTCAAGCTTCCTTAAGCCATTTGCTCTATAACAAGTACAGTCATCTCTGTCCCTGACTTTATATTTGCATCTCTAGTTTGTGAACATCTCCTCCACAGATTAGTAGATAATGTCGTATCCAGAACACCCCAGGCCAAACAATTTCAACTTCAACAACGCTGTCATGTCTACAGATGGTAAAAGAGTAATTAAATATATGAATATGTGAAACTATTAGTATTTTTCCCCCAATAGATCAACTAATCTACCACCCATTTGACTTTTTGCGTCTCCATTAACATCTTACTGTTGAGCTGGATAGAACAACATGAGCCTGTATGTTTCTGTTTGTTCTGACCTGCTGCTTGAGCTGACTGAAGTGGGAGTCCCCTCACTCTGTGTCCTCCTCAGGTTGGGCCTGTCAGGCTGAAGAATCTCTGTAACAAAAAAAAAGCAAGCTTAAATTGTTTGAAGTGGACCATAAGTTATTTTTTTTTGTTAAAAGTAATGAACAATGGAAAGCTACTGAGTGCTAAAAAACAAACAAAAAAAAAAACATGTTGCTAATAGCAACAGGAGAACTGGACATTAAATGAGACTTCAAAGTTTTTTTTTCCAGACCAAAACCCCCCCATTATGCTTTGTTATACTTTAGGTCTTTATCTGCTTTTGCGATGCATTAAAACAGAAATAGAAAATCAAGCAGGTTAGGTAGATTGAAATTGGATTAAAGCTGGCTAAATAGATTTTCCACTTAACCAGCCTTTATCAGAGCTCTCCTATTCTTATCAAAGATTCACAACAACTCAGTTTGAAATTAGAGTCGCTCATCCATTTTTTTTCTGATCTAATCAGACACCAGCACATGGGCAGAGCGTTTTGGCTGTTATCAGGTACAGATCCGAGGTCATACAGAAAGCTGGTGCCATGAGATACTTTCTAGTTAATTCAGCAAATAATGTTCCAACCACCTAGTGGCCCTGAAATTTCATGCAATTTAAATTTTCAACATGAATATTTAAATACTAGGCAGGAAGGCAAGAAAAAAAGACATTGTGTAGGCTGTAAATTGCAGAAGTTAAACATTAGTTTTCAAACTTTGAGTCTAAATTGATTAAATCTAATCTTACACATCAAGTATAATTATATTCTAACAGTTTTCACAGGTAAAATATCTCTAAAAACTCTTGCCACTTTTTTCCTCTATAGATGTGATGCTCATCAATCTAAACTAGGTTACATGACAGGAGATTTAGCTGTTTTAAATCTAGCAGCAGGGGATTTATTGCCGCTTTGAACATTACATAGGCAGGCAGTCCTCTTTTCAGTTCTAAAGCATAAGAACTGTATCATAGAGAGGCTAAGACCCATTTTGGTTTATAATAAGCTAATGAAATCCATGCAGCTCTCTGACATGTGGCAGTAGAAGTGAAGTTAGTGATTTGACATGGGCCACTCATCCCCGTGTGTGCCATGCAGTCTGCGCTGGTCTGAGCATGGCCGAGTGTGGTTTTGGTGGTGTGAGGGAATGTGCGACCTGCTTTTCCAACTGTGATCAAAAACCACGGGGCTGCAACATGCTTTTCATTAACACTCACTTTCTCCTTTACACACAAACATCCACCGTCTTCCAGTGACACACCGGAGGCACGAGCGCCTCAAACGCTGCCCCTGTACACACACCTACAGTACATCCTGCTATATAAAGTAAGGCAAACAGCTAAGCTCTTACAGACTCCTTTGCAGAGAAACACTGTTCTGTTTTGTGGCAATGAAAGAGCTTCTTGTGTGCAGCCCCTTCGGACATACAGAAAAATAAACAGTGGTCTTGAGGAGAAACCATTGTGTCATAGCCTGCTAACAGACCCCCCCACCCCCACCCCCCAACCCTAACCAGAGTGGTGTGGCTCTTATTACTAGTCTGCAGAAATGCTAAAGTGTTTTTAAGTGTGAAAAGAGCCAAAAAAACAAACTCTAGTGTGACCACGAACAAAGTTTACACAGAAAATTGTTGTCTATTTCTACGTAAAGCTTTTGGAAAAGGCGCAGTTAGACGTTTTTTCTGTTTTTTTATTTAGAGGTCACAGAAAAAAACAAATCTTTTATAGCTTACCATTTCATGATGGAGTAACATTTATTGCCATATAATAGACCTGAACTGCACTTCTCTAAAAGAATATTTTTAAACAGGTATCCTTCCATTAGTATGATAAAAATAATGGAATGGCTTTTTTATGAGTTTTGCTGCCCTTTCATTTTGCTCTAATTTCTTGCTTCTCATTTTTGCTGATCTACTAAATGAAACTGACATTTTCTAAATAATATAGATTAGTACATTTAAATGTATACAGATCAATGCAGGTCAAATAAGATGTCAGGACAGGATGCCAAAAAAACAGATGCTGCCTGACTAGAGCATCTTTAATAGCACTTCCAACCAAAACCATGAAATGTTTTTCCATCTTAGCTCAGGGAAGAGTCTTCATGGTCTGTGAAGCAAGGCAGCGAGCTTCCTCCACACCTTGAACCCTTATGCTATAAGACTGTTGGAGTCAAATTAAACCCTAATTCTCCGCCTCATATGCCCTTCATCATCCTTCTTCCCCACCCAGGACAGCACTGAGTAGTGGTTCTGTCCCATGGTTTAACACCCATGTGTCTTTCTTCCTTCTGCAATATAAACGCACTATTCAATTAAATGTATATTATGTAATATATGTCATGCGTATAACTTCTAGTATTTTTGACATAATTTATTTGGAAGAGTATTATACATACTTTTCTACAGAAAAAATGTATTTTCCTTAAACAGTGTACCACTCTTTAAACCTACATCATGTTCAAGCAGAGATAAATTTACTGATTACATGAAAACAGGTTTGGATCTAAATCTAATAAAGAGAGAAATAACTTTCAGGCCGACTATATATGAACCAGTGGGATATCCTTTAGTCAGTGGGACGTCACGGTTGCCGGTTGTGGACAGGTAAGTTAAATGTTTGCTAATCGTAGCTAGGGTTAGCATTAGCATGGATGACCTGGAAACCAGCCGGCAAATAGTACAATTGAAGGATGGAACGAGAGCAGATGTACATTAGAGTGCCACCTGCTGGCCAGGAGGACTTTTACTTGTAGCTATTGCCTTTACAGATAAAACAGTTTAATACTTAGTTTTTTTTTTATTTAAAGCTTGTTTTGTTTGTAGGTTTACATATTAGGTTTTCCCATATAGTGATCTTAAGTTCCTAGAGCCTTTTTAGACAAACATAACACAGACTGCTTATCACTAAACCCCTGGGGGTTCCTATTATTTTTCAATGGAAAAGTAGAGGCAAAGAATAGTTAATAGTTAGATTTATATATCACATAATATAAACTCATATTTTAGGGTTGTTTTTTTTTGGGGGGGGGAAACATTTCTAGAAAAGCTTTTTCGTGCAACCGTTACCATCGTGTCACTTTGTATGTAGTTTAAATGAAAATGTAAACCACTACAGATGCCCCCCCTTGTTGATCTGTATCAATCCATTTACATTGTGTTTAATTTTAACTTTAAAACCAATGAAAACATTTTTTAAAAGCCACTTTACTAAGAGGAGCACATGAAACAAATAAATACAGAATTAAAATCAAGCAAAGTGAAACAGCATGACCTTTTTTAAAAGCATATTTAATGATTAACAGAAGTGGATTAAATTTTTATTTATTTTTTTGTTTACTTTGTTCAGATGCATTTTAATGATCCAGGTATATAAAAAAAAGAGAATAAGACCAGTCAAAAGCATTTCCCGACATGCATCCAACATGGAAAGGTGCTGCTTATGAAGGTGAAAACCAGAGGAAAACTTTCAAAAAAGAACCCTTTTACACCTTTTTTTATCCACTGATTATCTATAAATACATGCAAATTACTGGAAGATTCATCATACTGATGAACGGCTTTTAATGCAAACTTAGGAGGATAATGGATGTTACTCATAGTCTGCATATGTCTCAGTTCTGTGGAAAAGGAGGTCTGAATAAGTGGCAGTCATGCGGTCACAAAGTGTACCAATATTTCCGGAGCTTATAAACTCTCTGCTCTGGATTCTGTTTCTCACCATCTCTGAATGTAGGTGTTTGTTTACGAAGGCCGCTGCCTGCACGCGTTCTTTGGTGTGTCTCAGAGACGCTGCCACAAAAAAAATAAGGAAAATTTGGAGGCCAACAGAGCGACGTTCAGAGCAGGAACACAGAGCGCCTTCACGCCAGCAGAAAGCAACACACTCCCACCTTTATACACTTTATATATTCGTTCAGGTCCCATAGGTCTGAAACACAAACACACCTCAGTAAATGCAACGCATTTTCACGTCTGGATCTACAAAACCTGAAAGCAAAGACATAACCGTAACACCTAATCTTTATTCACACTAAAACAATCACACCTCGAGAGGTACACACACACGCTTGACCTCTGTCATCCCCAACCCTGCAAGTCGGGAGGAGAACCACCTCCATCCCCTGAAACCGCGCACAAAGCTTCAGGATCACAGGAGGCAATTGTGCTTCAGAGCTGCAAGCAATAAGGTTCAATTACGCAATTCTCAGAAACAAATTAGACAAAGGCGCTCCTGATGTCTGCGATTATGCCGGTGGAGAGACTCCAAACAACAGGACGTAAAAAGGAAACTGGAAGAAGGGAGGTTTTTGTTCATTTAATGGTAACCTTTGACCTGCACACACGCTGAAATCACAGCCGCAGCTTTACTGAACTTCTTTCTGACAGCTTCTTACAATGGGAGTTTCCTTAGTTCAGGGGTCAGGGTTTCCTTTTTGTATCAAGAAAAAAAAAGTTTGACATTTAAGAGTTGAACCTGAAGATGGATGAATAAGGCTCGTCTACAGACAGGTTAGTATTATAGTACCTGATTAAGTTTAAATGACGGTCTTTGTTTCAAACATAAAGAGCTGAAACTGCAGCAGCTTGTTTTTACCAAAAGACACATCTGACAAAACATAAACTAACATTAGTGTTTGCGCTTTAACAAGGTTTTCTGTTGCAAAAACATCACAAGACAACAATCCATCCATCTTGTGAGTTAAAATCGCAGTGGTAACGGGTCCAGGACGGGTCAGGACTGCTCTCTGTTCACCCACAGACCAGTAGTATATCGGGTCTGTTGAAAGGCTTTATTCTCCCTCTGATGCAAACATCCCTCACAAAGTTAGCTAAAAATCTGGCTGATATAGAGTCATAGTCTGGGCCACTCCAAACAGCCGTTTTACTTTCAGTAAGAAATTAAACCTGAGTCCTGAGAGGAAATCTGTGGAGGAAGACAAAGTTTAGGATGACAAAGAGCCTTCCAGCCTCAAAGACAAGAAGTTTGTTACCAAAACAAACTTGTCAAATTAATAAAAGAAACACAAACGGGGTTAATCGCTGTAATCGGAAAGAAATGTTCTCCATACATTAGTCAAAGGAGTACAGAGTATTTCTTATTTTTCTTTAAAATGTTTATACATTATTTTTTTCTTATCAGAAACAAGCATTTAAATCTAAATCTTCCAGGGTTGAGATTAATTTTGGACTTTACTTCATATAATCTAGTGAGAGAGATGCTACAGCATCCAGAAAGTGACAAGAATATACAGCTGATGAAAGAATACTGAGAACATTTTCATCAACATAAAAAAATGACAGTCCGAATGTAGAGAAAGGTTCATCTGATTAACGGTTTATCAAGTCCAAGAACCCCAAAGTGCTAAAATACGCAGTATCCAACCATCAACAAGACCAATAAAAGACGCCAGGGGGTCCCATACTCTAAAAAAAAACCAAAACCCAACAAGACACACGGTTGATTTGAGTTTGAGAGCACAGGACATGCATAGGAATGGTTTTTGGACGTAAAGTCACTTTGGATCATCTGAACAATGAAACAGAGGTTTGGTTTGTGTGTCTGTCAGCTTGTAAAGCTTATAAATCAGTGGGTTCTGAGTGAGAAATGTCTGCTTTTATGTGGTAACACAAGGTAAGGAGTAACATCAGAGAATATTTTGATCTCCACTTCTGGAAATGTGGGAAGAACAGGCAACTTTGAAACGGTCCTCAAGCAGACCTTTAGTTTAACTACCATGAGAACACCTCCTCTTCAGCTAGCAGTGAGCTCGACCTAGCTGCCATCCACAGTACGAGCGTTCGATATTGAAAGACGACACATGATGATCCTTTTTCCAATTTATTCCTTAATCCACCTATAAAACCTCAATAAAATCCTCTGTATCCGATGATTTTAGACCCCCCCCCCTCCATCTCGGTGTCCCTGTGGTGCGACAGCAAGCAAACACAAATAAAAAAAACACATTTTCTTCGTTTCGCTTCACAACTAAACACTCACAAAGAGACACGTTCATGTGTTCATGGCAGGCCCTGACTGCTGTTCCTGTGTTCACTCAGCGGGACACACTGCGGTCTCTGTACGCCACTAAATGAAAAGCTGTGTGTGTGCTGCGGGGACTTGGCTAAGGTAGAAGGAGCGGTTAAAGAACAGCGCATTAGTTAAAAAAAAAAAAAGACTCCTAGTCTGCTTCCAAAACCAGAGGAAGGTAAAATGTTAGCACAGTACCTGGAAAGGGAAAACGCTGTTGATTGAATGTAAGGGCTTTGAAAACTTTCCTCCTAGGAGCAATTGGTCCGGGAAGAGCACATTAATGTGGAGATCAAGTGTTCTCTCAGGCTGATGTTAAAGCTCTGTGGAAGAAATACTGCAGCTGAACACAGTCGGTATATTCTGTTGCTATCGAGTTCCCTTAAGTTTAAGAGTATACTCGACATGTTGTTGTTGGCGCAGCAGAAGAACTTCTGACATGCAATTTAAACTTCAACCAAACTCTTCACTAAAACCCAGGCTTTGCTGAAATGGATAAACACACATATAGGCCAACCTTAACTGTTGGCAGGTGTGAGACTGCAGCGGAGAAACTTAAGCTGCAGACTAAGTCTCTGGAAGCAAACGGTCTACTTATGTCGGATACGTACATTTTATATGGTTCAACAAAATTACAGACAGCACACAATAACCAGGTCTGTGCTGTTCTGTCTAGGGGTTAGACAAACGTAAAACATTCATTCAAACATCAATTTTTCACACCTGAGCCGCTATGAGATAGACCTATTGTATCTTTCTATATGCAATGGGTGACACCTTTTGTCTTCCAGATTAAAACAAAAGAAAATCTTACTTCCTGAATAAATCTGAAAGAAAATAAAGAAAATGAAGACTGCACATCTGACACTGTCATCGTTTTGTGCACGTTTCCCTTTAAACAAGGTTCCAAAAGCCTTTCAAACAAGCATCACTACTGTAGACACTACGTTCTTTATGTTCCAACATTCAGATTTCGTTCGGAGGGAAGAAAAAAGGACTTCGCATAAAACGGGGAAAGAAGCTAGAATAAGTTGATTTTATGGCAATCGTTGATTAGCTAAAGGATGTAGTTTCATAATACAGCTTATCCAAGTTAAAAATTGCTGTTCCTCATTTGAAGCAAGAAAAATCACAATTTCTATGCAGGGTATTTATATGCCCTGCATAAAAGGATAAGAAACACCTGCAGACTCCCAGACTTCTTTCTCCTAGCCTCTCCTGCCCTCTCTCTAAGGGGGAGCCCAGCCACCCTGCAGAGAAAGCTCATTTCAGAGGCTTGTATCTTATAGTCATGATCCAGATTTCATGACCACAGGTGAGGGTAGGAACACAGACAAACCTGTAAATCAAGAGCTTTGCTTTTTAGCTCGGCTCTTTCTTCACCACGAGAGACCAGTGCAGAGTCTGCATTATAGCAGCAGCCGCACCGATCTGTCTGTCGATCTCCTGCTCCGTTTACCCTCACTCACCGCTTCACACTCGGCTGGGAACCGTCCCAGCGCATGCTGTAGGTCTTGGCTGTAGGGACCCAGCAGGACCAGTTCATCTGCAGAAATAAGGGACGAGATCTGCTGGCCCCTGAACCAGACCCCCCCAGCCCTTGGCTGCTTCCAGAAATTCTGTCCATCAATGTTCTTAACAGGCCCGACGGCCGAGTCCAACATGCAGTGGAAAAAGATCTGACTTAATGCCGGCAGTGAGCACCAAACTCCTGCTAACTCACATTGTTGTTGCTGAGCAACAGAATGAGAGCGACAGGAAACTAACATCCCCAAATCTGTCCTGCCCCTCCCAGAAGAAGTCAAGCTCCTCGGAGCCCAGCAAAAAGGCTAATTATTAGAATACGGTGTTTATTTTCTGTATGTTATCTTTTTGGGACCATTATTGGTATATTTACTAACCTTCAGAAGACCAACAGGCATTATGGTGACCAAAGGATGGTCCTGATGTGGTGGTTTCGAGGTAAGGGGTGAATTAACTTTAGTTTAAGGTTAGGAGTATATTGATAAGGTTAGGTTTAAATGTCAGGGTTACGCATAAATGCAGTAACTTAAATAAATGTATCAATGTAAAGTCTTAATAGGGATAGAAACAAACTTTTGTGCTTGTTTGTATAGATAAAGATAAAGTTTATATCTGTCTATAAAAACTTATATTTTAAAAAGCATTCAGGATACTAATACATTTGTTTTTTAAGTACCGGCAAGCATTCAAAAATAGTTTCTCTCCAGGCTGAAGCAGAAACAACTAAAACATGAAGGACAGTGAACGTTTATAGTTCGCTACAGTCTCCTCTCACATGTTGTGAGCGTGAACATTTACACTGACGCTCACATTATTCAAGTATTATGCAACAACACAGAGAGCAGCATGCTACATAACCACTGGAAATGTGGTAAATGAGAGAAAAAAAGCTTCAGACACACATTGAGAATGGCTGTGTGTCCCAACAATAACTTTTTATCTTATCAACCAGAGTTGCAGACTCACAATAATTAATGACACAATGAATAAGAATCCACAATTGAAACTCTTTTTAAAGGCTATAAAACTGTGTATGAATGCTAGCATGTAAACACATCACTCACATTCATGTCTCTCCTCCATTTCTCTTTGTTGTTTTTCTTTTCTCTTACCCTCTTCCCTCAGTTCATGAATAAGTGATTAATCTGTGTTTTAACTGCTTGCATGTCACTTTATCTGAATAGAGCATTGCTGGTACAGTCCACACCAAGGTACAAGAATTCAGATGTGCACGGCGACGGATCGGGACCGCAGAGAGGCGGGACAACGGCCTCACTGTAACTTTTCAATGTATGAGGCATAAACCTATCCAATCCGCTGTCTCTCATCATTTTCTAAACCTTCCCAATCAGATATGGTCTAGAAAAAACAATCTCTTCAATTAAAAGCTTAAACATTTAACTAGTTTTTTTTTGTTTTGTTTTTTATTTTACAAAATGCTTACATATCTGTTTTGATTTTTATTCTAAGTCAAAGAACACTAATTTCTGGGGATAGACAGTAAAACAAATACCAGAGTCTTAACTTGTATATATA
>JAUZNJ010033932.1:0-12944 GCA_034780135.1 Jordanella pulchra | reverse complement strand
GCCCAGATCCAGGGAATTTCACACACCCTCTGTGAGTTAAACACCAGGATTGAACACCAGAATCAAATGTTACAAGATTATGCTAGACATAGAAGGGAGGCTAACGCCGTGCCAGCTATGTTTCCTGTTCCGGAGTCATTTCTGCCTCAGAGGTCGGAAGGTGTAAGATCATTTCCGGAGTACCGACCTAGTCCGCCTGAAAGATTTTCAGGTGATCAAAGAAAATGTAAAGGATTTTTGTTCCAATGCCACCTGCTTTTTGAGCATTCACCTGACTGTTTTCCTGACGATAGGACGAAAATGTCTTACATCCTTTCTCAACTTTCTGGTAAAGCACTAGAATGGGCGCAGGCAAGGTTCTCTTCCGAGTCCGATTTTTCCAGTTCTTTTTCTGATTTTTTGTCTGAATTCTCTCAAGTATTCAATCAGGACACAGATAGGACAATTGACTCTCGAGAGCTGTTAGGTTTTGTGCTTGAGGGTGGACAGATCAGACCCTCGGAGGACAAAATAAAGGCCGTCCTGGATTGGCCGACACCTGAGAACCGGAAACAATTACAGAGGTTTCTAGGTTTCGCCAACTTCTATCGAAGGTTTATCAGGAACTATAGTTCCACAGCATCACCTCTCACAGCCTTGACCTCTGTCAAGAGAGCCTTCAAATGGACACCCGAAGCCGATGCTGCATTCAAGAAACTTAAAGGTTTGGCTGATCAGTTAGTGAATGTACTCTTTTCCTTACGGTGGATGATGAACTTAGCCTCGTGGAAGGAAGTCTGGATGATCTGGGTAATGAACCTCTTCTGTGATTCAGCGAGGAGAGCGGTGGGGGAGCGGACAGGTAGACACAGACTAGACGGAGAGCCAGAGGAGTTTCCAGGGTATGCCAGATGGAAGAGAGCCGGGAGCATGGAGAGTCGACAGAGGAGGTGAGTCCAAGGGTTTGGGCAAACAGTGGGTATTTTCCACAGGATCACGAGGAGTATTTGGATCCTAGGAATCAGTAAGATCCGGAGAATCCTGCAGAACGCAGGAAGACCTGAAGGAAACAAAGAAAGACTGGAATTAGTCATAAACAACGAGGAGATTGAGACGGAACTCAGTAGGCTTTGTGGTACCAAAATAGGTATAACACTCGGCGTCGACCATCTGGCAGGGGACTCCTCTTATACAACGACTGATGAGGCTTGATAGAAGTCAGTTGTGCGACAAACGCCACACCGCACTCCATCCTTGACCAGGTGCCACCTAGTGGGGAAGGATGACAAATGCAACCCAGCAGCAAAGCTCACAAAGAGACAGAATGACCCGGAATCATGAAAGATCTGCCCCTTAAAGTTAGGGTTTGACAAAACAACATTTGAGAATTAGCTGCAGTTTTTTGGAGTATGTGTAAAATCTTTGCAATCTGTTATGTTATGTCTGCATCTCTCCGTCTGTTCCAACGTACGTCCGTCCATCCTCTAGTCCATCCGTACGTCCGTCCGTCCGTAGATCTACTTAGATGAAATTCTAAATATCCTGTTTCTACATTTCTCCAGAATGGACCACAACAAAGGAAATTATATCTTAAAGTCCCGTCCTGAGCAACTACCCCTGAATTAACAAATTCAAACTCAGTTTAGTTTATCCCATTCCAAATATGATTGGAAAAAGTTTTTAAATGAACACAAACAACATTTAGTAGTGGCATAAACTTTTTGTCTTAATAGATTTTTTTTTCTTCTTTTTCCCCTTATTCCAAATACTTATGTCAATATAAACATGCTTAGTGTCACATTTATGGTTACTTGTACCGCTGAAAGAGAAACCTCCTTTCTTTTGTCATCGTTTTTTTAGCCTTTAACAGAATTGTTACTAAGATTTTTCTCCAAACTGGTAAAATGGTGTGATTTACAAGAAGCCTGACCTACTTAAATGAGAGAGAGAGAGAGAGAGAGAGAGAGAGAGAGAGAGAGAGAGAGAGAGAGAGAGAGAGAGAGAGAGACAGAGAGAGAGAGAGAGAGAGAGAGAGAGAGAGAGAGAGAGAGAGAGAGAGAGAGAGAGAGAGAGAGAGAGAGAGAGAAAGAAAGAGAGAAAAGACTGACTGAATTTTAAAAATTACCTATATACAATTACAGATGACGCTTTGATTATAATGATGTTCTGATAGCCGAACTCTTTTATCTGAAATATATCTCAAAGGGGCAATCTAGCCTTTGGAAAGACAGATAGACTTGTTAATCATTTTGAAATATTATTATGCAACTTATTCTTTATTCCACTAATCAAACTGACTCTCTGTTATGAACATAGTTACATAAAAGATGTTTCAGACCCAAACAAACAGGCCTGAAATCAGGGAGTGAATTTTTAGTGAAAGTTGTAAAAGGTCAGGCAGATTTTCCTTCTTGCACCACCCACTCTGTACTAGTCAGTGCTTGAATTAACGTGGGGAGATGCCGCTCTAACACGGATTCCGTAAACATAGCCTGGTTGGTGTTTACAATCTCCTCTAAATGGGTTAGAAAGTGTTTAGCAGACACGACAGGTGCTATGTGCGAGTTTTAACATGCTGTGGTTCCGGCGTATAAACTGTTTGGGTCTCTGATGCCTGCAGGCCTGCCGCACACTGTTCAGAAGAGAGCTGTGGCCATTTTTCATGTCGAGAGCACAAACATTTCTTGGTAAGGAGGCTGCGTGGTGTGAAGACATTAGGCTGCTGTGTTATGTTGAAGCTAGGGGGTGAAAGCTGTAATTAATGTGTTCATATATGCCTGCATACCCTGGTTAAAAGTTGACAGAACATTGAATCTGAGTCCATATTTACTTGCAGGTGCAGGAGGATAATCCAAATAAATTTCTAAACATGTATCTTTAAGGTGGATGCTCTATCCTGTAAATCTGTCTGTAAATGAACAAACATATATACAGCGCATACTAACATATCCGTTTTGTGTTTACATTCTTCCCCAGGCAGAGAGGAGGTGCATGGGTTAGTATTGCGGCAGGCAAATGGCAGCTCTCAGCCGGAAAAACAAACAACCTTTAGGTCTGTGTAGAAGCAGAGAGAAGGAGCCCACCTGGAGCCTGGGGACACTCAGGAACATCCTGTCCACCAGCTTACTTCAGTCAATACCAGACACAGCTCCAGGCACCACATCGCTCCGTAGCCAAATAACAGCATCAGAGCCACATCAGGGTGATGCACATAGAAAATTGATGTTTTATTCCATTGACAGAAACGCATCAAAGTGGCATCATTGATAATAGGATATCAGCTGATTCTTTGCTTTCTTGGAAGTCGGATACTCGCAACTTTCTGATGTGCAATCACAAATTTGAAGATGACATTGTGTTTGTGCTGATTTTTTATTAGTTTTTTTTTTTGCTTGTAGTTAACAAATGTAAATAAAGTGGTTATCTCCAAAAATGTTGCTATAAAACTGCATACCCTTTATAGACATGAACATATTAATAACTAAAAATGGTTTAAAATCTTTTCTGAGATTATAGAATAGAATTTAAGTTCGCTACAACAACCCTAACCCTCTGGAGAAGAGTCTGGGCTTGCTGGACTGAGTCAGACCAAACTTTCCAATGATTCAGAAAGCTAAATATAATGTCTTTCCCTGCATTTCAAACCAAGTTGAACCATTCTGCCGCAGCAGAGGATAAATACCTAGTTCTGGCTGACCCACAGAACAGCTGGGCCCAACTGCTGTTTTCCAGAGGAGCTGTACGAAACTGCTGAGCCGACCTGTAAAGCTAACGGACCGTGCTGTACTGGTTCTGTTTCCTGACTGACGACATTGAATAGAATAGAATCGAACTCAACTCTATTGTCATTGCACTGTCACAAGCAACGAAATGTAGTTTGCATCTATCCAGAAGTGCTATACAGGATATAGATGTTTATATGCAGGTGTACAAGGATGGTTAAAAAATAGAATAACAAAAACATCAACAATTTTTGTGGCTTATTTGCCACAGTTGTGAGTTAATAAACCCTCCTATCCCTGTGGCCGGTGAAGTCCAATCTAAAAAGGCCTGCAACGACTTTGCAAAGCTTTTTACTGAGAAAATACAAGGTATTAGAAAGCAGTCTGCACATAAACGCCAACTCCAATACCAATACTGTTTCCAGTTAGAATACATTTTTTAAAAATGCTGCAATTCTGGCCAATAAACTACAACAGTTTAGAAGGAACTGTTCAGCTGCTAAGCTCCTCTTCCTACTGTCTTGATGTTTTACACACAGCTTTTGCTGTCATGATCTGGGGCTCTCTGTTTGTTTTTGTTTTTCTCTGTGTTTTGGGTTATTTCTTCCACCAGATGGCAACAGGGGCTGATGGATGTGCGGTGTGGTGTCTGGCGTGCTCAGCTGTTTCCCATCAGTGCTCATTATCTCCGGAGTATATAGCCAGCTGGAAATCTGTAGTCGGAGCCGAGTGTTCACTCTTGATGGTACGAAGCCTCCTGAGCTACTAGCTCCCCTGGTAACTCCTTGCTGCTCAGTTTCTGTGAGAAACTAACTCTTTGTGTTTACTTCCTCGTTGCCTTCAGGTTCACTGGGAGAATCAGGACGCCGTCTGCTCCTGGATTCCCCTGTAAGACTAGCTTCTCATGACTCCATGGTGTTTTTAACCACTGGATGCCCAAACTCTCTGCTTCTCCCTCGATGATTATCGGATCCTCCGAAGTCCGACTACAGACCGCTGCACCGTTCCCGGAAACCAACTACAAGCTAAGCCGACCAGTCCGTTCCCCACCGCACCTCTTCATCGCCTCTGGACCCATACTAGAAAACAAGACCCCGGACATTGACTTTCCTCTCCCTGGTTCTTCCAACTTTCAAACTCACAGTAAGACCGGAACCTTTGAACTACTCAAGCTCTGTTTTCCCACCGGCTGTGAACTCACCTGTCTGCTCTCTTCCTAGTGGCTGCTCTGCTGATCAGATATTCCTCCCTGGACCCGGTTCGGGTTCTTGACCCACTTCCTCAACCTTACAATAAATTGTTAAACTTTAAAGTGCATTCCTGTCTTGGCGTTCTGCATGTGGGTTAGACAACTCAAAAAGAAACCCAACATGACATTTGCCTGATTTGAGTCTGATTTGATTCAAATCATTAACACATCCATGGTCTGTTCCTGTTCAGCTGTAACCGTGGATGGAAATATCAGCTGTACTACTACCATTACCACCTTGGTTTAGAAATTTTGGAGCTTGGCCTGTGTTTCAGCGTAGTCCTGTTTCTCTTACTGTGACTGGCTGGATATGCCCTCTTTCATCCTTTGACATCCCTGGAGCTTGTCTGCCTGGTTTGTCTTACTTGGATGGGGCCCGCCTGTTGAGCTGACAGTTGCATTTTGTATCTCTGCTTCTTTCTGTGTGTCTGCTTCTGCCTCCTTGAACGCCTGTTTACCTCGGGAGATGGCTGCTCACACTGAGCCCGGTTCTGCTGGAGGTTTCTTCCTGTTAAAACAGAGTTTTTTTCTCTCCACTGTCGCTGCATGCATACTTGGTGTGAGGGATTGCTGTCGAGTAAATAAGTCGATGCAATCAGCTAGTTTTCCTTAGACAGAAAACTTACCCAATCTGACTATGTGTTTTGATTGAATTGTCTTTGTAAATTGCCTTGAGATTACATGTGTTGTGAATTGGCTAGATGTTTAGAACAGCTTGGTATGTGGATGCACCATAACTTTCTCCAACTGAATAAAAACAAAACTGTGGTCATAATTTTTGGACCAAAGGAGGAGAGATCCAGAGCTGATTACGGCCAAAATCTTGGTGTCATGATGGACTCAGACCTGAATCTTCAGAGACACATAAAGGCAGTTATGAAGTCAGCCTTTTACCAGCTGAAGAGCATTTACGGAATTGAAGGACTAATGTCCAAGCAGGATCTAGAAAAACTCCTGCATGCATTTATCTTTAGTAGAATTAATTACTGCAACAGTCCATTTAACAGCTGCAGCTGATCCAAAAGGCTGCTGCCCGTGTTCTCACTAGAAATAATAAAAAGAGCACATGAGCCGGGTCCTGAAGTCCTTACACATGCTTCCAGTAGCTCAGAGAATAGACTTTAAAATCCTTCTTTTAGTCTATAATCACTGATTGGATCAGCACCTTAATACCTAACAGATTTGTTGTCAGTGTATCAACCTCCCAGACCACTCAGGTCTTCTAGTTCAAGCCTACTCTGTACACCCAAAACCAGAACCAAACATGGAGAAGCAGCCTTCAGTTCCTATGCTCCACTTATCTGGAACAAACTCCCAGAAGACTGTAAAACTGCTGAAAGCCTGAGTTCTTTTAAGTCAAAGTTAAAAACCCATTTGTTTATAGCTGCCTTTGACTGTTGAAGGCAAACTGTTAACTGAGATATTTTTGAAGGTAAAATGTTAACTGAGGTATTTTTAGTTTGAGGTTGTGGTCCAACTGTTTGGTCTGTTTTACGCATGTTTTTAATGCTTATTTGCTATTATTTTTCTTCTATTCTATCGCCTATGCCATGTAAAGCACTTTGAATTGTCCATGTACTAAATTGTGCTATACAAATAAACGTACCTTGCTTTGCAATAGCAGAGATAAGCTGTGCTAATAAAAAAATACAGCTAAAGTGTTTTATTTTATTTGAAATGAATCATTCAAAACATTTTGGCTCGATGTAACTAATAGTTCCAACCTTACGAAAAGAAGTCCCGTCACGTATTGGCCATAGGTTGAAGCAAGAGTTTTACATCGGTGGGTGGGCGGGGATTGGTTCTTTCCATAGTTACTTTAATTCTGTTTTCTCTGAGAGATTTTGTGCCTTAACAGCTGTTTCAATATCTAGATCAGATTTAGGTACTCAGCCACTCAAAAAAGGTTATCTTTTTGTACCAGTTCAGAGGAAGATTCACTGGTGTGCCTCAGGTCATTGTCCGATAGAACTGCAATTGAGCAAGTTCAAAACCTGAAGGTTGGACATTGTTCTGTTCTAAAAAGCAGATTTCCTGATTTAAAAAAGTATAGCACATTTTTAAAATCTTGAAGAAGCAAAGCAGACTTTGACTAAACATTATTACCCCCACCTTGTTTCTAGTCGGCTGTCGTTTTGGCGTGGACACAAGTTTTAGGGGGTTTCTTTCTTTAATCATAAATCCTGACCTTAACTGGGCAAATGAGGGCTGTAATGGTTTGTTGTGTGTGTGTCTTTTGCATACTCCTAATGGAGTTGTATATGTGATCTTGGAGTAACTTAAGTATGTATATCAATTCTGAGATTTCCATCACTGCCCCATTTTTGCTCCATTAGTAAATAATAAATTGTACCCTGGTTCGAGGGCAGCACAAATGTATATTTTCTGTTCTATCCTCTACAAAACAGTTAGAGCTCATTTAAATTAGTTGTATAAAATATGTGAACAATGAATCTCAAGTCTTGCCACCAGTTCATGATTTATTTATTTTGGTCTGTGCAGTTCTACTATGTATAGTGACTTATAAACCATTCCATCATAGCTGTGGCAAAATTTGTAAGGTAACTGTCCTGCAATATGCAATATGCCTCAAATTTTTGGGGTTGTTTTTGTTTTTCGCTTATAACTCTCCATCAGCTTTAACTGACATCTATGTCAGTTTAAGAATCCCAGAGGGAAATTACTTAAGTTCTTCTGATTCTGTTAGGAAGAAACATATGCCCACAGCATTATGCTTCTACTGCCATGTTTAAACATGGGAATGTTGGGGTAAGGAAATAGTTTTGTTTGAAAGTTAAACTTTGATCTAATTCTACCTCATAATGATGTGTACCCTAAATGTCTAACATCAAACAATATCAGCTTCTTCTGATACTCTGCAAACTTTTCAATCGATTACACACATATTTGTGATGGGGTATCACATAAAATCCCAAGAAATACTATAGATTTAAGTTGTATTGCATTGAATATTTTAACGACACTCTGTAGAAGTGTACTCAATGACACAGCCAGAGGGAGTTTCACTTGATGCAACTGATGTAGATAAACGGCTGAGCCAACAGAGAAATACAGGACTTTGGTAGCCATGACACCACATTTCCTGGTCTTACTCATTAGGGAAACAGGTAAGGTAAATATAAAGCATAGCTTATGATGGGAAGAAAAAAAGGTAGATCTAAATATATGCCCCAGACAAGCTGGTACTTTTCCTCCACTGCTGGGTCTCGCTATCATACTGTAGGATGTGCTGGTATATTTTCCACACACCTTTCTCCTCCCATAAATAGCTGAGGGCACTTTTCAAAAGCAGCCAGGCTCTTATTGCTGGACATAACATTGGCCAATGAAGCTGTTAACAGGGCTGTGACACATGGTTCAACCCTCTAATACTCTTTCAGCAGCTTTTCTTGTCCTCAGGCTGACATGCTGCAAAAAGATAGATGCTTCTCATACTTCCCAGCTTTCACTTCCAACAGCCGTACCACCTCCCTCAGCTACACACCCGTGCCAGATGGATCTTCTCGACTTTATAAATATGTAGCAATCACATGTATTCCAGATTCATATTAGTAACATGCAAAAGACCCAGAGTGGAGATGAAGGAGGAGATTAGCTTTGGTTAAGGGGAAACAGAGAGGACAAGGAGGAGGCAGGGGGGATGTCAGCACAGATTTATCACCCATTTACATTCTCCCAAACACACACTCAGCACCACAGTGTAAACACAGGGCAAAGACTCCTAAATAACCCCACATACACAGAGATGGAAGTTTTCCACTGATATTTTTAGTCATCTTATTGTCACACATAAATCTGCAAATGAAACACTGGGTTATTTATGAGCTTGTTAGAGTTAAAGACATTTGTTACTAATCACTGGGGATAAATTATTAGTACTGAAAGCAATTGTAATCAAACATGGTTCTTTGGCTTTGTTGTTTACCTTTACAAGACAGGTTGGAAAAAGTTGCTGGCATATATGCAGTGAACTGCAGCAGCATCAACACCCTTATGTCATGTTTTAAATGCAAACATTGATGTATTTCTGGGGATTCTAAGCAACAGACCAAAAAAAGGCATTGTTGAGAAAAGGAAAAAATGGCTTGTGGTGTTCTATTTTCTTTGCACAATTATAGTACACAGTCCTTTGAGATATGTCTCACACATCTTTGAAAATGTAGAGACTGAAGGTTGTATTTATTCTTCTATGCAAAACAGCTCAACAACAGTCAGATAATATAAGGAATATATGTTAATTGCAATAAGTATATGCCTTAGCAGATTTCTGTCAAGATCAAGAATGTGGAGTTGGGTTTATTTTTCAGTGTTTAGTCCTGTTTCTCTTCTAAATATACGTATGGACAACTGTGTTTTTCTTTAATTTTTTAATCACAGAAAAAAAACGGGTCTCAAAAATAACATGAATCTGACAAAGTAATAATAATTGAAATTCCATGAAATGAAATTCCACGAATTCCATGAAATTCCATGAAATCAATGAACAAATGAAAGTAAGACATTGTTTTTCCACCATGCTTCAACAGAAAAATTTTTATAAAAACCAACTCATAAACAGGCCTTGACAAAAATGATGGTACCCTTAGCAAGGAATAAAAATAATGTAACCAAAATGACATGTTAAGTCAAGGTGCCTCCACTAATCAGCGTCATGGGTGTCTTTAATCTTGTAATCAGTCAGGGGGCCTATATATAGTGTGAAAGGTACTCACTGTGCTGTTGGGTAACAAAATGTATTCTACACTCAAACTGGATCAGAGGAAGTGAAGGGAAAATTTGTTTCAGGGTATTAAAAAGAAAATTATACACAAGCATTCTAGAATTAAAGGCTAAAAGACCATCTCCAAACAGCTTGATGTTTCTGTGACTTCAGTTGTACGCTTTATTCGGAAATTTAAGTTCCATTGGACTGTTGCTGTCCTCCCTGGACATGACTGTGGGAAAAAATGGTGGCAAACTGGAGAGGCAGATAGTATGAATGGTAATAAAGGGATTAAAGGTGAAACTTCAAGCCTGAGGTGTTGGGCCTGTTGTTGTTTGAGCCAAAGTGGACTTAATGCAAGATGGACAAAAGAGACACCATTCCTGAAAACGAACAATAAAAAAGCCATACTAGAATTTGCCAAAAATGTTGTTTAGCCACATTGGGAAGAATGTCCCAGGGACGGATAAGACAATAATTGAACTTTTTGCCAAGGCACAGCAGCTCTATGTTCACAGACAAAAAATGAAACGTATCAAGAAAAGAACACTCTCCCTATTGTGAAATATGAAACAAGGCCAGAAAGATTGACCTAAAACACAATACTAAAAAAAAAAACAAGAATGGCTAAGAGGAAAGCATTGGACAATACTGAAGTGGCCTTCTCTTAGCTTATTCTATTAAACATCTTTGGAAGGAGCTTTAACATGTTTTCTGGAAAAAAACACTTCAAACTTCAGACAACTGGAGCAGTTTGGTCATGAGTAGTGGACCAAAATACCTGCGAAGAGGAGCAGAAGTCTCATTGAACGTTAAAGTAATTGCTGCAGTGATTCCCTTAAAAGGTTGGGCAGCAAAACATTAAGTTAAGATTAACATAATCTTTAGCCTGTTTCATGAAGTTATTTTTGTTCAAATTATTTTATTGAAGCATGGTTTAAAAAAGTCTGACTTTCATTTCTTCATTTTCATATCATTTTTATTTATTATTACTTTTTTTCAGATTCAAGTTATTTCTGTGACCACTGTGGATTTTTCCTTAATTAAAGTAGTTACCAATGATTTTGTCCACATGTCAATGTGCTAATTTTTTTACTGTAAGTCCTCTCTTTCATTTCATTTTCTTGACATGCAAACCGTCTCAGAACTCATCTGCTTAACTGTTTCAATCCTAGACAGAGCCATATAGTGATTGTTTTGCAAAAAATTATTTATTAGATTGACTAATAAATATGGAATCTGAAAAAATGTATTAGTCCTCCAAAACCCTGACAACCCAGAGTGCAGACCAGCAAGCAGAGTCGTAGTATAACACACCTCTCTGCAGCTTCTCTACTGCTACCCTTTCTTTACTCCATCCAGACAGTGTCTTGCCCACGACCAAAATCAAATAAACTAAAAAAGTATCCTAAAAGAGTATACCCTGATAACCTAATTAAAATTAAAATGACTCCAATCAGGGAAAAAAGTTAAAACAATTAAATGTGGTTTAGATCAGTTTTTAGAGTTCCTATCTGACTTAGTGTTAGATACTGACAAGGTCATTATAGTGGAGGATTTTAACATCCATGTTGACATTGAAGGTGATAGCTTAAATACAGCCTTTAATGCTATCTTAGACTCCATTGGCTTTGGTCAAAATATGAATTGTCCCACACATACCCATCTTCATACTTTAGACCTTGTGCTGACTTATGGCATTGAATCTGAAGAAATAACAGTATTTCCTCACAATCCTATCCTCTCTGACCACTTTTTAGTAACTTTCAAAATTACTTTAACAGAGTTTTCCTCCCCCAAAAGAAGGTTCGACTTTAGCTGAGCGTTATCAGATGACACAGTTATAAATTTTAAAGAATCTGTTTCACTTATCTCGTCCGTATTGCTGAAACACACCACAGAGGACAGAAATTCCCTCTTGCAAATTGATGATTTTGTTCATGAGATTGCTGGTTCCCTGCATACTGCCTGAAACAATGTAGCCCCTTTAAAAAAGATAATTAAAAAAATACAAAGCTGGCTCTTTGGTTTAATATAGAGCTGTGTACTTTGAAGCAAAATGCTAGGAAACTGGAGAGAAAATGGCACTCTACGTGCCTACAGGAATCCTATCTGGTCTGGACAGTTTACTGCTAAACTGATTATTGCTGTATAAAATGGTCCTTCGTAAAGCAAGAGCAGCATATTTCTCCTCATCAATGTTGCTAAATGCATGCTTGGTGTGAGGGATTGCTGTCGAGTCAATGAGTCGATGCAATCAGCCTGATTTCCTTTGATAGAAAACATTGAACAAATGTGACTGCGTGATTTTGATTAAATTGCCTCTGTAAAGTGCCTTGAATTGACACATGTTGTGAATTGGCGCTATACAAATAAAAATGAATTTAATTGAATTAATCATAGATTTCTTTTTAATACAGTGGCCAAACTCACCCACAGCCATAGCTCTGTTGAATCATCCACCCCCCTGCTCTTAGCAGTAATAATTTTGCGGGATTCTTTAAAAATAAGACTGATTCTATTAAAAATAAGATCATTGGCACTTCTCCAAATATAATTGGTTTATCTGCAGAAGGAGATGTTGCATCTGAGGTAGCTATAGAACCTGAACTGAGTTTTGACTGTTTTGATCTAGTTGAACTTTCAGAGTTAGCAAAACTAACATCTTCATCTAAGCCTTCAACTTGTATGTTAGATCCAGTTCCAACCAAATTATTTGAGGAAGTCTTCCCTTTGATTCCCACCTCAATTTTAGATGAGATTAATCTATCCCTGTTACAGGGATATGTACCCCAGGCTTTTAAGTTAGCTGTAAAAAACCTTTACTTAAGAAACCATCTCTTGAGCCAGATAACATGGTCAATTATAGACCTAATTCCAATCCTCCTTTCTTATCTAAAAAGAAAGTAGTTTCTAAACAAGTATGTGACTGCTTACTCCACTTACTCCAAAATGAATTTTTTGGAGAGTTTCAGTCAGGTTTTAGAGCTCATCATAGCACTGAAACTGCTCTGGTGAAAGTCACTAATGATATTATCATGGCTTCAGGTGATGGACTTGTATCTGTACTTGTCCTGTTAGATCTCCGTGCTGCATTTGCTACAGTTGATCATAATATTCTTTTGGGAAGGCTTGAACATTTTATAGGAAATAATGGAACAGCACTAAGCTGGTTTAAATCGTATTTAACTGATAGATTTCAGTTTGTTCATGTCAATGATAAATCTTCCTCATGCTCCAGGGTTACCTGTGGAGTACCACAGGGATCAGT
>JAUZNJ010033931.1:0-12945 GCA_034780135.1 Jordanella pulchra | reverse complement strand
TTATAATTACGGAATGGCTGCATTAATCCAGGGCCCTGCGTCTTTGTTTTCAGTCCGACTTTCAGACCGTGTTTGACATAATCCCACGGAACAGGCTACACAGACTGAACTCCACACGAACTGCTGCCGGGGGGAAAAGCAGAAAAACAGCACCTTCCTTCAGCCAAGGTGTGCAAAACTAACACAAGCAGCGGAGTCCTTGAAGACAAGTCATACCTGAGCTGATAGGTGGCTCCTCTGTGGGCTCTCCCCACCTTTATTCAATTCCATAATCCTGTTCGCCTTTAGGTCAACTCAGAAACTAATCGATCAGGTTTCCACAGAGACCGGGACAGAAAGAGAGAGGCGGTGACGCAGCTACAATGACGGAGCACTAACTAGGATGGGTGGAGATCAGATCAGAAGGTGGGAGCTCTGCTTAGAAAAAAAATCCTCTCAGCCTGCTGGTTTGTCTTCACAGCAGACAAACACTCCTCCTAAAACGTGGTTTTATTTATACTGAGATATGGTGTTAAACGCGTCAGGTGAGTTTGCACCTTTAATTGTTAACATATATGATGCATTCTCAATATATAGACATTAAAGTATATATAGACATTAAATAGAAATTTCTATCAGAGATATTACTTTAGAGGCAACTTGTTAGCCACTCAAATCAGCAAGTAAAAAACACATTTATGAATTGAACTCTTTGCTCCACAAGAGGTCGCTGTTTAGTTCTTTAGTGCAGTTTAAATGGATGTCAAAACTTTTTGTAAATGTTGCCAGAATGTGATTTTCCTAATTTCGTCATTCGATGTGATAAAAGTTTTGTTAGGCAGAGCTCTTTCAGCTCTTGATGCATTTTTGAGTAGTTTTTTTTTACTTATAGTTAAATTACAGCGGATCTAAAAGTATGGACTGTCAAAGTGCCATCCTGTAAGGAATGTTAGATTATCTTTAAAAGTTGTACAGAACAATAATTCAGTTTGAAATCTGCACATGGTTTTTACCACTTTTTATTTCTTTACATTTGGTTTCTCTAATGAATCTGTTTTTCACAATATTATGACAAATGTTTTTGTCAGTCATTTTTTCGCACTACAATAATAACGGGGATATGTTTCTTGTAGGATCCCCCGCATGCTAAAAACATTGTAAGAAGAAAATCCGTTGGTTTACATTATAATTAGTTAAAAATATTATTTCTTTAGATTTATTTTCAAATAGGGTAAGAGACATTTATCATGTAAAACCAACTTTTTAAGCTATAACTACTTTTCCTTCATCCAAATCATCCCCAAAGTTTTGTTGGTTTTTTTTTTAATTCATGTATGTTTGAGTAATCCTCATGAATTCTGCTCTATGAGTAGTAGCCCCTCCCTGTCCTGGAAAAAACAAGAAGTCACCACTGTTTTAGAAAAGAGCTTTCATTACCCACACCTTTTTTAACCACCTGACCACTTTCTCCAATCAGGAAGCAGTAATGTAAGGCAGAGTGAGATCATTTCTGCTTTAGACTTGAGCGGAGTGCCTTTCTTAGCCTCTAAACTTAACAATGACAACTGTTCTCTTTTTTTAGCTGTTGTCTAAGTCATGAAACTGTGTTTTTCAGCTGCAAGAGGTTTCTGACTTTGACAAGAGCCAAATTGCCAAAAGTCGACACAGCATCTACATGGGAGAGATGTTGGGGTGAAGAAGCGTCTTTTTTCCACAATAGCACCAGAAAACAACTATTTCATAACAAATGAATATTTGTTTATATATTATATATATTTCATCATATATATGCCTTTAGTTTACTTTGAAAGACTTGCAAAGCATAAAACTGAACCTTTAACGAATGAAAAAAAGCCCCCTTTTCATTTGTTTAAAAAAAAAATTTATGCTCTGAAGATTTGTTCCCAGCTTCAACACAAGCAACTGCAACTATTGTTTTAGCTTTGGTTGATAACTCTGTTGAAATAAATATGAATATTTTTATTTACACGTGTACAGTTTGTTTTGTGTCATTGAATATTTGAAAGAGACCCTCGATCTACTAGAAGACCCTAAGCAGCTGAAACAGTCGTACCTTCTGCTGATCCTGCTTTAAAGTGTCAACCAGAAGTGGGCAGGTTTAGAAATTAGTAACAGTTTTTGTTTTTGTAAAAACTGATCTGACGCTGAAGAAATAAATAAATAAATCAAGCTTTAAATAAAGGCTTGATGCAAACCTGTCCTTCTTTAGCCCAATGGGTTGAACCTATCCAAGGTGAATCTTTGGCCCTGATTTTTGAGCCCAACCTTTCTTTCAATTTGGTCTTTAATAAATATATAGATGTTATTTACTGCTATGTTGCTTAGGTTCACTGCTAGCAGAAAAAAAAACCAAGAACAGTTTAAATTAAATTCACCTCAACATTATTTAACAAATATCAGACCAGTTTAATGTTCACGTACTTGAAATTAAATAAATTACAACCTAATTTGATGCATTTATATGTCTTTATGTTTTTCACAAATGGGGGTTTAAGTTGCTACATAATGTAAGAAAAATATCAGATTGCATGAAATGATTTTTCTTCCCCCAGGCCTGCACAGAGCAGGGGCGTGCAGGTGGCGCAGTGGTTAACGTGCACATCCTTGTATGGAGGCCTTAGTCCTCAACGCGGGCGACCCGGATTTGAATCTAGCTTGTGGTACTTTTGTGGATGTCTCTCCCCCCCTCTCTATTCCCCCTTTCCTGTCAGTCTACTGTCTGAAAAACGAGCCACTAATGGTAAATACTCAAAAAAAAAAAATTCACAGAGCAGAAGATAACAATGAAGAGGAGGAAGTCTGCAGTAAAAGGAAGAAACGTTTCACTATGTCCTGTTGTTAATCTTGCTGCCCTCTATTAACAATTAATAAATTGGTTAACCTTGAAGGTTTACTTTATGGATTGATTCAAAGTTTTCATATAAAAATAAAAAAAAAATGGAAAGAAAACTATTAAAAATCTTCAATTTTTAAAATGTGCATTTAATATGTATTTTAGAAAATAATTTTTATTTTCAATAATAACTTTAACTCTTTTTTTTTTTCAAAGAAATAGTTCTTCTTTAATTCCAACAAGTGATTCTTTTACATCTGCACACTCCACACAAAGGCTGAGTTATTTACACTTGACTGTGTCCAATCAGGTGAAGACCTAAAAAGAATGTGATAAAGCATTCTTCTTTGTTTTTCATTAGAGCGTTATGAAAGTCCAAATGGGCAAAACAAATCTGAGTTCAGCAGCTGCTGCACAGGGAACATCTGTCTCAGCCGTGCATCAACCCAGTGTCTCTGTCCCAGTGGGTCAGTAAACACATCTGACCCTAAACTCTACCTTGGTGATTTATTTTTTTTTTATGTTTATAATGATGTTCAGAAGGAAGTGGGAAATATATTTTCTCAACTTCAGAGAAAAGATGATTTTGAAGTCACAGTCGTTTTTCATTTTAGTTTTCTTGAATCTGAGACAGTTTCTGCTCTTTAGCATCAATAAGCGTTTATTTTGTTTCACAGTAAAGTCGACTGCATATCGTTTGTTCAGACAACACCTCCCTTTATTATCACACACAGCAGCTAAGATCCACCCAGTGTGAGTAACTCCACTTACTCTGACTTCTATGTGCCTGAATGCAAAGATGTGAAAAACTGTCTCTTCAACCAGAAACATATTTAGTCGTACTATGGCTAAAAGCAACATGACTTTACTTACTGATTGAGTTTGTGTTTAACATGGAGCCCTAATAAAAAAAAGAGATCATATATGGTCTAAGTTATTGGGATGTTTTAAGAATTTCACTTCAACACAAGAAAAAACAAAGCAGTCAGACATGAAAAACGATCTCATCAGTTTGGTTATAAACAAGAATTTATGTTCCCTGAAACCTTCTAAGTGTGTCTAATGCTTCTGGAAATTTCCTGACTCACTTCAGTGGTTTCAGGATGACATGTTGAAGCTTGTGCTCCTAACATGACAAAATGGAAAACATTCATGGGCACTTTTATGAGGCTCGCTGACACACAAATTAAATCGTCACTTTTTTGTAGTGGATTTATTTTCTAAATATTTTTCGTTTTCCAAAACAAGGAAATAATTACAAGCCTTCTTTTGCTTTTTGTGCACAAACGTAAAAATTCAGCAGGGGTTGAAATATTTTACCCCACTGTAGGCTAATAATCTTTAACCACATCCTTTCTCAATGCCACTTCCTTCCTTCTCAGAATGCAGGTCTACTAGTTCCCAGAATTTCCAAGACCAGAGTTTTTTCTTCTACCATCAGAGCGCAGCACGCCAACACCCTCTCTTGAATTAAAACCAAACTCCAAACCTTTCCGTTTCAATCAGTTTACGCTGAAAATTCCTGTGATACTTATGTTTAAGTTTTATTTTTTACCTTATTTTAGCTGCTTTGTGCTGTACTTTGGGTTTTAAAAGTGTTGTGTAAATAAAGGCGAAGTGAAGCCCCACCCTTGTTTTTGTGTCCTTCTGATGCTTTGCTGCATTTAACCCTTTTTTGGCTTTCTTTCAGTAGTTTCTATTCACACTTCCAGTAGATGCTAAATTCATCGGCTGGTGGAGGCTTAAACCAGTCCAGACTGGTCCAGCAGGTCAGCCCTAAGGGCTTGTCAGTCGTTTTAGTAAATATTAGAAACCTGCTTTCCATTTTTATTCTCAGCCCAATGGCTTTGGCAGCTGCCTAAGCCTTTCTGGGTATTATAGTTCTCTTTTATCACCCAGGCTACTCATAGAAAACCATTCTCCTCGCTGTCATAAAATACAATTAATATTTTTTTTATAGTAAACATTACCCACAGTTTTAATTGTTGACATTATTTTTGATTTACTCGAAACATTACAGTCAAAAGGTGAATTTACTTTAATTTCTGAGTATAAGAACTGACATTTAGGAGATACAGATTTGCTCCTTTCAAATTTGAAAGAAGTCTTTATATCATCAAACAGTATTTTATAAAAAAAAACAAATAAATGTAGTAGTACAAATTGCAGTATTCAGCTTTTCATTTTTAATTTATTAAAGGAGTATTTTGTTATAAAAATCATCATACCTCTAAATGTAATCACTAACATTAACTATGGGGGGGTCTACCACATAAGGACCAGACTTTGGACCCCACAAGACCAGCTGGTCCTCAAAAGCTTAGTAAATACAAGTAAACACAAACTAACACTTCTCTATAATAAGAAGATAAACATATTGTTCTTAGCTTGTAAAAACAACAACTACAAAAAGCAGCCACAGAAGCTAAAAACTTCTGTATTGACCTGGAGAAAGTCTGGATATTATTTTAATAAAACTCTGACAGCAAGTCCTTGAACAGGCCGTTCATGTTCCAAACTCAACTTTCTATAAAGAGCAATTGGTAACATTCGTTTACAGTAATGTGAAAGCAAATAGTTTAGTCACCTGTAAGGTTTAGGGAACTCTTACTTTTTGTTTCCGCTTTGAATAGATGCTTCCCTATAAATGAAATCATTAAACATCATTTGGTATTTAGTAGTCAGGTAACTTTGATCATTTCTTTAATGGCCGGAAACACTTAATTATCACAACAAGAGAAAGTTCAATTTATAAGGAAACACTTTCCCCCCATACAGACCGGCAAACTATTGTCTTTTTTTTAGTTAACGTTTTAGAGGAGCAGTTCTGGAGGGCAGCTCTGCCAACCCCCGATGGTAAAACCAGGAAGAAAAGAGAGCAGCGACTGTTCCCTGTAGGAATGTGCTGCTGTTCGCCTCGGAGAAACGTGATGAAGTTATGGCTTTAATATGGCCGACAAAGGTCCTTTTTTAACTTCGTGCATCATTTTCTACCTCTCGATCGGGGCTGCGATTTTTCAGATTCTTGAGGAGCCAAACTGGAAAGCGGCCAGAGACAGATATATCCAGCAAAAGGAAAACCTCCTGAGGAGCAACCGGGTCACAAAGGAAACCCTAGATGAGATACTGAAGGTTTGAAACCCTTTTTAATACAGAAAAAAATCCTGTTTTGATTTGTAATCAATAAAAAAATCATATTTTTTTCGCTTTGCCTTTTAATAAAGTATAATCTGTGAATTATCTGCTTTTAACGAAGTTAGGTCTGTGTCGTTTTTTTTATTGTTATGACTTTACCGGCTACTTTCCTACAGACAAACATAAAAATCTCCAGTTTTTCAGCCTATTAGGTAGTTAGTTTGTAACATTGATAGGCAGAGCCTACATAACTACAGAGGCAGCCTTAAGCAGCACGCAACTACATGTCTGAAAATTTCCACAAGGTGTGGTCACCTGAAGGGAACACGGTGGCTTCATCCAGTTCATAGCTATAACCGGATTTTATGGTTAATATATCAGCATTAGTTGTGTTTATTGCCCTGTTTTTGTTTGTCTGTTTGTTGATGATTAAATTCCCGTGTTTATTTCACAGATTGCATCTGAGGCTGCAGGACAAGGTGTGGCAATCACTGGAAACAATCGCCACAACACATGGGACTGGGGAAATTCTGTCATCTTTGCCGCCACCATCGTCACCACTATAGGTAGTTATTAAACCCACTTGATCCCATTGTGTAACTAGAATACTTTGGGATGATAAACAAGGTTTTTCTCCACTTTATTCTAAGAAAATGATTTTTATAGGTCTAGCTGGAACACAGTTGAGCTACAGCCAATTACATAAGCCTTCTCTTTTCATGGGCAGACAGGGGCCAAAAGGGGCCCTGCACTGAAAATAGAAACAGCAAAAAGAAATATACATAAGTCACCTGAAATAACTGTATTATGGTTTTGGTTCAATGAGGTAAGTTAGACAATTTGTTGAATTTGATTATTTACATACATAAGAAATAAAAAGTTTATTAACTTATTTAACACAAGTTAATGGATTTGTAAGGTTTATTTTTTTGTGAGCACAAATACTCATTTCTTTGGTCAATTGTCTGATTGACCCAAATAAAGTGCAGAAAAACACTTATTTAAAAAAGTTTAGTTTTTGGATCAGTTTTTGAAGTGTATTACTAAATCAATTTCTTATGATGATAATATGCTGGCATAGAAGACTGTAACCGATTCGTCCCTTGGACCGATTTTTTTTTTTTTTTCACAGTCTTAACAATCATTTAGAAAATGCAGTTAGGTTTAAGCTTCAATCGTACTGAGATTGGATCATTTTCATTTGTTAGATCAGGGGTCTGTAACCGTGGCTCTGTGGCTCACCTAATATAATAAATGATGAACTATTGTGCTGATTGTATGTGTTCTTGTTTTTAATACGTAATAGGGCCAATTTTCTGAAAAAAAAAAACAAAAAAAAAAAAACAGCACCCTGTGGGGACCGACTGCTCCTTGTGGAGCCTGATGCCTGGACCCCACTAGAGGAATTGCTGCTTTAGGGTCAGGGGTTTTCTAAATAAATGGAAGTCAATGGGAAGGCTCCAGAAAGACATTGAGACAAGCTTATGTTTGTGTGTGTGGGTTTATTCTATTTTTCTTATAAAAAAAAAACCTGGACCTTCTTGTAAATTTGATCTAGAACCACCACTGATGGTGCTAAAGCATTTGTAACTTGATCTATTCAACAACTCCAACTGAAAACTTTGATAAAACTCCACTGTCTAGCTTATTAGTAGGTTTATAAACACTCTATAAGCTATACTGAAGGTATCTCCTCTGCTGTTTCTTCTTTTTTTTTTTTTAAATCTCCAGGTTATGGTAATGTTGCTCCCAAGACAAAAGGTGGCCGTGTGTTCTGCATCCTGTATGGCTTGTGTGGGATCCCTCTCTGCCTGGTGTGGATAAGTACGCTGGGCTCCTTCTTTGGAGACCGGGCCAAACGACTGTCTGGGATTCTCATAAAAAAGGGTGTTTCAGTGGTAAGACTGATATTCAGTGGGATTTAAATCTGGACCATTTGCATGCATGAATACACTTTGATCTAAATGATTTAATTAAAGCTCTCGGTTCGTGAAATTTACGTCTTTGTCTTTTGGGAAATTTTTTGTATGCATTTAAAAATATATATTATTTTCCTTCATAAATATATATTTGTAATTTTTTAAGAGAAAAGAGGAACTAAAGTAAAAATCCTTTTCGTGTACAAAAAACATAAAGCGGAATCTAAAAGGCTGTAAACCTGAATAGATTATTCCTATATTTTCTCTACTGTCTTTAACAGAAAAAAGTCCAGCTGACATGTACGGCATTATTCCTCCTATGGGGTTTGCTGGTGCATTTGGTAATCCCTCCAATTGTTTTCATGTCAATGGAAGAATGGAGCTATCTAGAAGGGATCTACTTCTCCTTCATTACTCTCACAACAGTTGGCTTTGGAGATTATGTGGCAGGTGAGAGTTTCCTCTTAATAACGGGTGGTGGTATGAATGGGAAATCTGAAAGGAATTGCACGGCTCAGAGCTCTTTCCCTCATTTCAGGCGTAAATCCTGATATCGAGTACCCGAAACTCTACAGAGTTTTGGCAGAGGTATGGATGTACATGGGACTGGCATGGCTGTCCTTGTTCTTCAGCTGGAATGTCCACATGGTTGTGGAAGCTCATAAAGTGTTAAAGAAGAAACGGATGCACAGGCACAGGAACCGAATTTTGCATGAACCGGAACCAGACTCCGAAGAGGAGAAGCAACGCCAGGATGTGAAGCGGACCGTCGTTGACATCTTCGACTTCCTTTCAGAGAAGGACGATGACTACAGCACTGTGATCAAAGAGATTGGAATCAGTGCAAAGAAGAAAAAAATACCGGAAAATATCAATCGCTCCAAGAGCTGCAGCGACATATTGGCCAACAACATTCAGACTTTGGATCGCTCACCGCGGCACAAACGGCACATCAGTTTAAGTGATGTGTTTGCAAACGCAATCGTGGACCAAAGTCAACGGGAGGAAGAGAGTCTTCCAATACAGGGAAGTTTCAAAGATCGCACATCAGAAGCAGAGGAGAAAATAAACCACGAGGAGGACAATAAAAATGGTTCCTCTGAATCTGTGAATGACGGCATCACTTTCACGGCACCTGATAGAAATGCTGCAGAAGAAGAAAAGGTGCAGCATCCCGAGGGTGGGGAGACTAGATTCACAATATCTAAGGTAGCAGAAAATGATTTGGAATTAGCAATTGATGAAAAAGGATAAGAGCTACTTGCTCCTTGGCAAAAATAAAAAGATGTTTTTAGTTGCATTTGTCTGTTCAGTCACAAAAGCATCAGGAAATCACCAACAGTAGTTTCTCAATACTTAGTAAATCCTCTTCATAATTCGATGTTCTTTTATTTTGCTTAGAACAGAAGAATCAGAACTTGGTCCTGGTGTGGGGAGATTGCTGAGAAATGTTTTCTACCTTATTCACTTTTGACTTGAAGCCAATCTTTCTTAAAGCAAGGAAACATTTTGTTTGTCGTTTGGTTTATTCTGGTAGGTCTCAATACAATAAGTTACCACAGAATTGAAAGATAACTTTGAATGTTTTTTCTTAAATTTTAACATTTTCTTCCTAAACTTTAAGGACAAATAATTTGTTATACAAGCAACAAGTCAGATCTTATACACGATTTATTCAGATTATCGAAACACTTTTTTTTTTTTTCTTTTTACAAACCAACAGTTTAGGCCCTGATATAACCAAAATGACTTAAATTCCTGGCAGTAAATTGTATGTAGCACAGCAGTCTATGAAAAATAATGTAGAAAATGCATATATGGCTGTCAAAATAACCTCCTGGGTCTGTATTGACTGACTATTTTTGGAGTGTGCTACGGGGCTATTTGACCTGTATTAAATCTGCTTTTTTACAACTAATACTCCAGGACTTGACATATAAGGACTGTGTAAACCTCCACTACATGCCGATTGCAGACTGCCCTGTATGCTTTGTTTCTCTGCATCAACACACCTGATCCAGATGATTGCAGTTCAGCAAAGCCTTTTAATCTGCTATCAATTAATAGCAGGAGTGTGAAAGCCTGGAAGTATCCAAATGCACTTGGGGCAGTGTTCCTTGAAGACCAGTTTAAAAAAACAAAAAACAATGCTCTAAAGCACAGCATGTGAACATTTCATTTGCGAAAAAAAAAAGTCTAAACAATAGCAGTGTTACAGTCGCAGCTGAAGAACCAAAGGTCCAGTTTAACCTGGATCCAAACTCCAGAAAAAGTTTTTAATTTTATGAGATTTAATAATACAGTAAAAGGCTTCAAGATGAGGCTTGTCACTTAAAAATGATCTCTGCCAAAATGCATTTTCTTGTAACTGAAGCATAATTAGTTTGTTGTTCTTTTATATTTGCATGGAAAACAAAATAGCAAAACAGACAGATTCAACACTTCTCCAAACAGCTTGAAAACCCTGGTGTTTATATTTGAACCTGCAAGTACAACTCCTACCCTTTGTGGGTTACAGGAAATCTACTATGAATACAAAGTTGTTTGTCTGTTTCTTGTTTTTAAAAGTCATTGGGATTGCCTGTGTGAAAGAAGAAGAAAAAAAAAAACAATTAAAAATGATTAAAAGTCAATTAAAAGTCTGAAATTATCAGTGAATTTATGTAATCGTTGGGTGAATGTAAACATCTCAGCAGAAGTGTATTAAAAACGGACACACATTAGTCCTAGATTGTTGGTTTCTATAATATAGTGGGATTCTGTCACCAAATACATGCTTTAAACTGTGTTAAGCTGTGCTCTAGGTGTAAATTGTAAAGTTTCCTTGTGGGATTAGGGATCTGCCTTCCCGGTTTGATACATTTAAATGTGTTAGTGGTTTATTTTAAGGCACAGTACAGGGCTTTGTGAAAAGCTGTGCCAATGAGCAGCTTTCCCTCGTAGGGAGCTGCGACAGTGGAGCCCATCAGCTCATGGCCGTTGTCTCCGTACTCCAGGGTCACCACTGGCTTATCTGAGAGGATGTTCTTGATCTTGATGATCTGCAGGAAAGGTTTATGTTTAATAACAATTAAGCTAAGTTTGAATTTAGAAATTAACAAAAAACAATAATAGTAAAAGAAAAAAAGATGGACCTCAGATCCAGGGGGATCTTTAGGATCAAAGTTGGACAACTTGGTGGCATCTGGATGGCAGCCCAGCCAGATGTCCCCTGTCACATGGTCCACCTCGATGTTATCACAAAGCGTTCCAACAGGAACAGACTGTTCAAAAGAAACACAAAGACAAGAGATATAATCAGTATGACCACTGAAAACACTCATATCACAGCGTGTGAAACTAATGTTTTCAGTTTAAAAAGCAACAGACAGGAAACAACAACAAAATACTACAGAAAATTAAACCTTCATGCTTTTAAGATTATAATCAACAAAGATTTGGTAAATTTCCAGCTTTCTGGTGCAAACAGAAAGCTAAAAGACCAGGAGAAGTTTGAACTGCTATATTAAAAAGCAGAAGGATCTGTGTCACTACCAAGAATAGAAAACCTTTACCTTAACAAAGACCAACTGTTCTCCATCCAGTCTCTGATAGACAATTATTGCATGGTCCAGAATATTAGAAACATAAATATACCTGTTGGGGGAAAAAAAAAGCTTTAACTGCCTAATCATTAAAACCAAAGACTGTAAAATTATTTACACGTGCCTGTACAAAATTAAGAAATAATTGAAATTTAGTTTATCCTAGTAATTTAGAAAATGAATACGTAAAACACACAAAGGGTCATACTTCCATTACTTTGAATAAATATGGACTACAACCAATGAAAAACCCAAATCCAGTTTCTCAAAAAGTTGAATCATTACATGAGAATGATAATTTAAAAAAAAACAGGTTTCTGTAAAAACATTTTCTAATATAGAATTGCTATTCTAACTGTTGGAAGTTTTGATCTGGTTTATCTGCAGGAACATCGGCCTGACCTGAACCCAATAGATTCTCTATGATTATTGTCAAGAGGAGAAAGATCAGATGCACCGATGGAGATGAGCTGAAGGCCACTATTAATGTAAACTAGACTTCCTTAACCTCACTGCAGGCAGGATTACAGGCTGATGATCTCAATGTCAGTCTGCACAGCTCCATTTAACTCATAGAAATGGAGCACTGACCAGGAAATGAATATATAATACCGTTTAGTTGAAAGACATGCCTTTCAGTCGGCAAGCATTTCTGAAACAAAAATATATTATTTTTGGATCTTGTGTGTTATATAGAAAATTTCTGAGAAACTGAATTTGAAATTTCACTCCCTATAAGCCATGATCTGAATTTAACAAATAGATCAGATCATAAAACATCTGTGAATCTTCGAACAACAACTGTGATGAATGTATTGTATCGAAGCTTTACCTTTCAAAACAGGAGAAATTAACCACATTTTTTGAATGATGTAATTTACTGAGAAGCACTTTTAAATCAAATGAACAACTGTGCACATAGCTGCTGGTTACTATGACAGGAAGCTGAAAATAACCGTTTGTCTGGAGATATATTTATCCCATTTCCAGACTGAATGCTACCAGCCGCCTCCCTCACTTCCTCCGGACTGTAGTACACAACGTTACACCAGGGAAGACCCAAGACAAGGAGCAGCAGTTGAATTGCAGCATTTTGAATGCAACGATCATTTGTGGCATAGAAATGCTCTGGTCCAACGGCAACAATGTCATTCACACTGAAACAAAGGACAAGCAGGAATAAGATTGATATTTGAAAATATAGCTCTTGGTAAACAAGGAGGATTTAGTGAAGCATAGATACCTGTGAAGTAACGGGTGTGTAACAGTTTTTAAGTGCTCAAGTGTGTTTTCCTCAAAGAAACGAAAGATCTCCACCTGGCTTTTGCTCTGAGGGTGATTGACAACGAACAGATAAACAGAGTCATCTGTAAAGAAAAAAAGGTTTGCTTTCATTATTCTGTGTGGTGAAGCTACCATTTTCTTTTTTGCTGCTGTAATTATAACTTTAATTATCTTTTGCTCTTATTTTTAA
>JAUZNJ010033930.1:0-12945 GCA_034780135.1 Jordanella pulchra | reverse complement strand
CACTGCGGCGTCGAAGGAAGGTCTGACTGCTGCTTATGAAGGCAGGGTCTCCTGATGGGCTGATGATCCTCAGGTGTACTGAGGGCTCCAGCCCGGGAGACCCACGGCGCGCTCTGCTGGAGGAAGGTGGACAAAACTCCAGATCCCAACACACACACTCACACCTAGGGACAATTGAGAGATGCCAATTAACCTAACAGTCATGTTTTTGGAGTTTGGGAGGAAGCCGGAGTACCAGGAGAGAACCCACGCATGCACGGGGAGAATATGCAAACTCCATGCAGAAAGATCCCATGCTGGGACCGAACCCAGAACCTTCTTGCTGCAATGCAACAGCGCTAACCACTGCACCACCGTACAGCCCAATAAATAAACATATGTATTAAAAAAATGTAGAATATTCACCTGAAGCTTGATAAACCACTTGCATACTGTGCCAGCTTTTGATTGTTTAACATTATACAGTATCCTGGGTCGTCCCCTGGGCCTCCTCCTGGTGAGACATGCCTGGAACACCTCCCGAGGGAGGTGTCCAGGGGACATCCGAAAAAGATGTCCAAGTCACCTGAACTGAATCCTCACAATGTGAAGGAGAAGTGGCTCTACTCTGAGCCTCTCCCGAATGACCGAGCTCCCCACCCTATCTCTAAGGGAGAGCCCAGCCACCCTGCGGAGAAAGCTCATTTCGGCCGCTCTGAGCGCCGTGGGCGTCCCCAAGCAGAGCTCTAGGAGGTGTCTTCGAAAAGAGAAGTCTGGGAGTCTCTGCTGAGACCCAGTTACGGATAAAGCGGAAGATGATGAGTATGAGAACATTATATAGTACTGTAATGGATGGGATTAAATTGATCTCAGATAAAGTAAAAAAAACCTCTGTGTTATTTTTGATCAGGACCTGTCATTTCAATCCCATATCAAAGAGGTTTCTAGAATTTCCTTCTTTCATCCGGAATATTGCAAAAAATTTGAAATATCCTGTCCAAGGGGTGACGCTGAGAAACTAGGCCATGGATTTGTTACTTCACAGTCGGACTATTGTAAGGCAGTCCACAAACTGTAGTTAAAATACTTCCACTGACCAAAAATGCTGAAGCCAGAATTCTGATGAAAAGTAAAAACAGAAATCATATTTCTTCTATGTTAGCTTCTCTTCATTGGCTTCCTGTTAAATCTAGAATAAAACTTAAAATTCTCCATCTCACATAAAGCCTTAAATGGTCAAGCTCTGTCTTATATCAGGGATTTCACTGTTCCTTATGTTCCTAAAACAGCCCTTTGAGTTAATCTGCAGGTTTACTAGTGGTTCCTAAAACATATAAAAGTAGAATGGGGGTAAATCTTTTAGTTATCAGGTTCTTCTCCTGTGGAACAAACTACCAGCTACATCCTGACTGCTTTTAAGGCTAGGCTTAAAACTTTCCTTTTTGATAAGGCTTATAGTGAAAAACAGAGTGATGTTTGCTTGGTCGCTGGTTGAGTAGGAAGAGGTAGAGTAAGCAGCCTAAATCCTGTGGGGCAGAATTCAGGCCGGACAAACGTTTCTCCACGGGACCACTTTTCCTCATTGTATTTCATTCTTTCTCTATTCTCCCATTCTGCAGTATTTTTTTGTTCAAACTTTATCCTCTCTCCGATTTTTCTCCTCATAGTAGGTGCATCTGGTCTTGCTGTTTGATGGACTTTATCCTGGAGAGAAACATCAGCTGTGCTGCTGCCATCAACATCTATGTTTATAGATGTTGGAGCTTGACCTGTTTTTCATTGTACTCAGATTTCTCTTACTATGAATAACTGGATGAGCTCTTTTTCATCCTTTGACATGTCTACTTAACTTGTCTACTTAACTGTTTCCTACCATGACACAGCCAACTGTGGCACTAGTTTCCAGTTAACTTTTTTAACAAAGTATTTTAAGATCAATGCTATTATGTTCCTTTTATAGGTCGGCTTCTTTTGCTTTGAACCACAGTCGGCCTGAGCAGAAGGCCACTCACACTGAGCGTGGTTCTGCTGGAGGTTTCTTGCTGTTAAGAGGGAGTTTTTTCTCTCCACTGTTGCTACATACATGCTTGGTGAGAGAGCTTGTTTTGAAATGAGCCCTTCCCCCATCAGAGGCACACTCAGTGTAACTTTGTAGATAATAAACTAGAAACGTCTACAGCCCTGAACTGAACAGACATTCAAATATTGGAGATAAAAATATAAATCTAATGTCTTTTTGAGGACTGAACTCAGAACCTACTTGCTGCAGGGCAACAGCGCCACACACTGTGCCACCATCAGCCCTCCCTATTCATGTTTTTAGAGTATAATCTCTCATACAGCATTAAGGTAACACCAGTTGTTGAAGGAAAGGTAGAAAGAAAGGTTGGGGAGGGATAAAAAGTTTTGTCTCCGTATCAATACAAGCGTGGCTGGAAGCACAAGTCATACTAGACACACAAGCGCCAACCCAATCTGCACATAATTAGATATGTCAGACAAGAACAGTGACGGCCTTTCAAGAAAGGTCTCTTTTTATAGCTGTTTTCAAAAACTTTCCAGGGCATTCAATCCATAATTCAATCCATAATTTGAGGTTCACAAACTTTCAAGGATTTCATGGAACACTACAAATGTTAGCATCCAGCAATAAACATTTAATTTTATAAACTGGATAGTTTGTGTGGAAAGTGTTTTCACAAACCTGGTTCTGGTGTTCCAGCCTCTGTCTCTCCACATCTTCTGTCAGAACAGCCACCTGACTGAGGGCATCTTGCAGAGCTTGACTGGGCGTGCAGCTCTGCAGCAAAAGCTGACTCTGTCTCTTCAGTTTTGTTTGTTCAACCAGCATCTAAATAAATCAAACGGTAAATAATATCAACATAACATAGATAAGATTCACACAATGCTTGAGGTTAGAGAACAGCTTGGACTCACTTCTCGGGCAAAGCTCTCTGCTTCAGTCCTTAGGTTTTGCTCCAGATCCAAGGTATGTTGCAAGGCTTCATATTCCTCCACAGCAAACTGAGAAACTAATATGTATCCAGAGTATGTTTGATTAATTTTTATAAGAACAAAACAAGTAAAATCCCAGTAAAAGCCATTTTAATGCATTTGAAGAATAGAGGCTACCAACAATTAATTAACAATAATTACTTGCTTTAAAAAAAAAAGCTGATGGAAAACTCCATAGTTTGAAAGAAACAAATAAAAATACTTATTGATTTTCAGGTCAGATTGCCAATTTTGCACTTATAAATACTCTGCCTACTGCTCTGATAGTCAGAGTGAAAAAGCCCACACAGATTAAAAAAGTTTAAAATGACACTAACTCTGATCTTAAAATGATTTTTAGATCCTCCTGACATATTACGTGTTTGATTTATTAGCATATGTTTGAGGATTCTTTCCTTTTATTTGTAAACACTTCATTAAAGGTCTTTTCTGAATTTTAGTCTGCATTGAAGAAAGGTTTATAGCCTTGCTCTGGATGTAATTCTATCAAATTCAAGTTAGAGTGAGATTATCATTTGATTTAATAATAAATTAACTCTGTAAATCAAAGAGTTTTTGTTGTCTGGCTCTTTTATCATTTCCATCAGGGCTTAAGCTCTTTTTATATTTGGCGTTTCAATCTGTCTTTAAGCAACTCTTAGGATCTTTTAGACACTAGTGGCATGAGACCTGTAACCTCCAGGTATAGCATCACTGAAAACAACTGTAAACACTGCACTTTAGATCTTCAAAGAAGGTGCGAAGTGATCGGCAGACATCATGTGCAAAATTTACTTTTGTGAGTGTACCTACACCCGTATGCAAAATATATTCTAATGACCAAAGTGTTCAAACCCATGGATGGGATTAAATAATATAAACATTTACCACATGCTTAGCAATTTTTGAGAATCATTAAAAACATAGTGAAACTTATTTAAAAACTAACTTTGTACATCACAGGGTTTTTCAGGTGTGTGTGAAATGCCTTTATTATTGTGTAGCAACCAACAACCTACTGAATTTCTAACTTTAAAGGTGCTAAAAAACAAAACATAGCACATGTCTACAAGTCTTCAACAATATGGTGCTAAAAGACATTAAGCCCCAAACTCCGTTCTTATTGTTCTCATTTTTTTGTTAAAAAGTTTGTTTTTCATTGAGAAAATCACAGTGCCAACAGTATTCTTGTTGATGTTCTTATGTTAATTGTAAAAAAGAAAAAAAAAAACGAAAAGGGAAAAGAATAAGAAAAACATAAGAAAAGTGGATTTTTTAATATTTTGTAGCAAAGGGGGTCTTGAAAAGCACTGCTCTGGGACACAATTGTTTTTATAACTAATCCAGCAACACTGATCTATTACTTTCTCCTTCATATACAGCTGACTGTAACGTTGGGGTTTAGGACAAACAAATTGAAGCTTTTATTAATGATTCAACAAGCTTTATTAGTCTATTGGTAACAATGCAGTTCTATGAAAGATACGAGGGCTTTCTTCAAACTGCTTGCTGTGTTACCTGAAGCTTTTTAATTCTCCATCTAGTGCTGATATAGTTCCATAAATCAACAAGCAAAGGTGTGGGGTTAAAAGCTCATGTCCTAATTTAAATGACACATAATAAAATACACCTTCTATGACAAATTTGTTGAATAGCACATTTTTGTTTCCTTTAATGGCCTTTTAGTAAAGTTATGGATACATGTGAATGAAGTAACATTGAACTATGAACACTAAAGTAATACTGAACTCAATGTGACCTACAGTGTGTGAATAATAGAAATGAGCCATAAACATTATTTAAAAAGGTTTGCATCCCTTCACACACTACATTAATACTAGTACTCCTTTTAAAAAAGAGTGGAAGCATCTTTACAGCATGGATGTTTTTCTCACCTCTGCTGTACTTCTCCAGGAGCCTCTTTTGTTGCAGACACTCAGCAGTTAAAATTATGTTGTTCTGTTTTACTTTCATCAGCTGCAAAAGTTAGAAAGTTAAAACTGTTATAAAAGATGAAATCAAAGGTCTCTGCTGTAAAGTCGTCGTTCTTGTTCATTCTAGTCCTAATAAATGCAAAAAACAAAAGTCACACATTTAGCTTTTGGAGTGAAACATTAAGAGATTTTTGTCAGAAAAGAGTTCTAAACTACTGCGAAGGTAAACATAAAAAGGGAGCACTAATGCAAGGTTCATGTAATATAGCACACAAGTTACAAAGAAAACAGAAATTTTGCTAATTTTGATGAGAAAACATTTTTATTCTTTATCCTGGACATTAACCCTTTGCAGGAATACAAAGATAAATATTTACTGGAAATATAAAAATGAAATTTTACATTGTAATGTCTACACAAAATTAAAAACAACCAGCAATAATTCAAAAAGGCCTAAAGAGGCTTAGAGAGGTATACCTTGGAAAATAATCCAATATAAAAAGAACCTCCGTCATGCACATTTTCTACAGGGGTATATGTTTTTACTAGGGAATTAACACATTGTGATTTTTTAAAGTCAACTAGTTTACAGTAAAATTTGAGTTGAGTCAATGCCTCGTTCCATCACGTCGTCGCTCATTAACGCGCTTGAAGCAGCTGGTTTACATGCAAAGGCAATGGTTGAAGCACATCAAAACCCGTCAAAAGGTCATGCAGCACATTTTGAGCAGATTGCGTATTGAAAATGCACCATGTACAGAAAGTCAGAAAAACAACCTTTTGCTATAGAAAATCATTTTCTAACTTTTTAATTGACCTATGACCATTAAGTGAATTATTTTCTCAGTTAAAAGTTTTGCAATGTGATGGTCAATAGAAACTGAAGTAGTAACTTTAACAAGATCCTCCAACCACTGTTGCCAGATAGATTTAGAAAGACCCATTAAGCGACTTTTGTTTTTTCAAAAAAGAAACAAATCTAGCACCTTTCTTCTGTGTTGTTACAGACTTTAGCAATAATGTTAAAAGCACAGATCACTCTGAGTTTACTGTTGTCAACGAGCATTCACCGAGTTGGCAAGCCCCTCCCTCGTACAAAGAACTGAGAGGCACTCAGAATAAGCACCAAACCATTTGCCTTGCAAGCAAGAGGAATTGTTGCATGATTTGTAAATTCACAAACTCTTGAAATACATCTTACCAGGAGCCAGCAGATACATTTGGGCCGTTTATAATACTGTATGTGCTCGTGAAACGTCATCAGCTTCAGCCCCAGCACTGTTCCAATTCACAAGAACACAAGACCAAAATTGAACAAAATCCCCAGATGCCGTTCTCAGCCATCCCTATTTACTGAGCATGGATCAGAGCTGACTTGTATGTTCTCCCGAATGGTTCTCCAGCTGTCCCAGCATGCACCACAGCAGCAGCTTCCAGGGGAGTGCTCATAGATCAGCTCAGAGTATTGGGTTAAAAATTCATTTTTTTGTTGTTACTGTTCTTCAAAAGTACATTTTGATATAATTTAAGGCAAGAACATTGTACTTTTAAGCTTCACTACATGGACCATTTACGGATTTAGTGCGCAATTTTTAAAAAGGTTCCGATGTTAGGAGAACTGTGGCGACTAGCGGAGCTCCAAGGCTAGCCGCAGTCAAGGCTAACGTTAGCCTTTTTAGATGCCGTTTTTTTGTTTTTGTTTGTTTTATTTGGCAAAACGTTGGTTTGATTGTTAATCATTATTACCCCACTAAATGAAAAAGTAATAACTTATTATTATTATCTAGAAACTATTAATAACAGGAGGTGAAATGCAGCTCCAGATGGGCTTTTAATGTGGTGATGTCACAAGTACGCTTCTGCTTCAACTGACAGATATTTATTTTGCTTGCTCTTGTTCCAATGAAATGCAGGAACATGTATGACATCACTGCATCAACCAGAGGCAAAAAGCTGAAGCAAAACAAAGATGGCTGCGCTGGTTTTAGCTTTTAATAAAACAAGCAAAAGGACAAGATTTTTTTCCTTTGTGGATGGGAAGATTTTTGTTTCCCCAACTGGATGTTGACTGTTGATGTTTGATTTATCATTTAACTCTGTTAGCTGTGAAACACATCAAGCAGCTACTGCTGCTCTGAATGGCTAACAACTCGACATAGGAGGGTACCTAATCAGCCTGAAGAATTGTACTGAATGTCTCTCACTTTGGTGAGCACCTTCTACGGGAGCCTTCCCAGATCGATCTGCGTATTTCAATTTGAATTCTATACGGTATTAATCTGGCTTTTGTCAGGTTAGCAAACAGTGCCCGCGGTCAAAAAGAGAGAAGAGTTTGGCAAACGTCTTAATGGGGCATTACCACCATCTAGTAAAGTAGAACGACTTTTCTCTATTTCCCCATTGAAAAATGAGTCACACATGCCCAAAGGTTTTACTGATCGCCCTTGGATTTAAAAGTGGGATGTGAATAGAGTATTTAACTTTTATTTTATTTTTTACTTTGAACCTCTTGCACTAAAACAGATTCCTCCCTGTGTATAATTCATACACAGCCTCTTCCATCATGTGAATTTGAAAACATAAAAAATTGATCTATGTATTTTTGGCTGAGTTAAAAACATATTAAATACTTGAATTATTTTATAAAGTTTATTTTTAGCTTCACATGTGTTTAGATTGTTTTAAATCACTTTCTGTCTTGCTAATGTTGATATTCCTCTCTCCTACCACTGAATCAAAGCAATATCAAATATGGGAATTAGATGATGACATCATCAAGTGATTTCTAGAGAGTTTTAGAAAAGCCAGCAGCGACATTCCATGATAAAAAGGTTGGCAACAGTATCTCCAGCCATAAATTTGTTTGCTTACATAACAGAGGGGATGATTTAGTGTGCCAACTCTAATGCTGATTCTGAGGTAACATTATGTATCATAAGATATGTACAACAAGGGCTTCCTATTATCAAGGAATGCAAGTGTTATGCCATTAGCCATGATTATGTGACAGTGTGGGGTCCTTTCACTATGCCTATGACTGATCATCCACCCTGGCTACTTGGCCAAAGGAATTTCCTTTTGACTGACTGGTCAGGGCGTATGACTTTCATCCGGGAGTCTGGGGATTGAGTAATGTTATGTTGTGTTGCTCTCTGTTGTGTACCTTGCCACAACACTAGCTTTGAATTACATATGATGCTACCACCTACAATGCTTCGAACAAAAGATATCTACTCAGGGACCCCCTTCCTTTTTCCGCCCTCAACCCCTCTTCAGGTTGAGTGGGTCTACTGGCTATCTCAGAACCAGATTCTGCAAGACATACTTTCTGCGACATTTTTCCTCTGAGTTTACGGGAATGACTCGGAGATAGAAGACACTGGAAATATGGAGAATCAAAAAGGACAAAGGCCTCTTGGCTAGACCATCTGAGCCCAGACTCATTGAAAACAACCTAAGCTAAACTTTCAGGAAAGTTTGGAGATGCCTTAACTTCCCAAATGGAGAAGAACATAGGTTAGAGGTCTGACAAAATTTGGGAAGGGGTTTCCAGATTGACAATTTGATGAGATGAGTTGTTTTTTGACTTTAGATCATTTTAAGTGTTTACTGCTGTGTTATGAAGGCTAAAAAGAAATTAATGCTAATGGTGACCTTATGGTAACCAGCGCTGACATGCCTTAAGCTGTTGTTTATAAAGCTAAAACAAACGTATTTATTAAACACTAATATATCATTAAGATTTATGTGTTTACTGATATGTTCATTGCATTAGAGTTCCAAAATATGACCCAGGGGTCTTTTTTAAAGTAGTCACCTGCTAGCTTCTAGTTCGTTTGTCTTTAGAAGCCAAGCCTAAAGAATCTAGCTCTACCTTTTTCATAACTCATCCAAAATATTTAGGTTATCCTGAACTATTTTCTATATTTATGCTGCTATAGGCTTAGGCTGCTAGAGGACATTCGTAGCAACCATTTTTTTATCATTTTGCTTCATTCTATCAGTGTAGTCTTGTTTCTCTTACTGTGACTAACTGTATGTGCTCTTTTTCATTTTCTGACATGAGAACTAGCTCACAGCTCGTCAGCCTTGTTCTGTCTTTCCTGGATAGGGTCACCTGTGGGGCAAATAGACAGTTATGGTTTTCTATCTCCGTTTCTTCTTTTTTATCTGCTTCTACAGTATCTCCATGAATCCCTGCTGGCCTCGGCAGATGGCTGTTCACTTTTGTCCACAGACTGGAAATAAGTACCATGACCTTGTAAAGGATAAACTGCAGAGGATGAATGACTATATGCCTTTTATAGGAGCATAAAATTTAAATGCAAATAATTGAATAATTCAATGTTCTGAATTTTCAATTTTTTTTCTGTCCATAAACTAAATCTCTATATTTCATAAAATTCCTTAAAGATATTGATAGTGAATCTGTCAAATATAGATAAAACTGAATTTGATTGAAATTGAAAATGACAGCAGAAGCAACTTAATTCTGAACATTTTAGAAACGAAAGTGGCTTTCCATCTGTACATTTCTTTTCAGTGTCTGGAAAAATGAGTTGGGAGCTGGGAGATGGTGGTATTACATCTTATTTCTTAAACAGTTGTACCTTGCTAAAAATCATCTGAATCCAGTTTATTATTTGAAAAATAGCATTTATATGGATAAAACCAGGAGGAGAGTATAATTTTGAGGGTCTTCAAAGTTGCTGAATTGACATGCTAGTTTCTCAGCTTTCAGGAGATTCTTAAAGGAAGTCTTTTAGATTTTTAGCGATATGTATGAGAACTTTAGTCATGCAGTGTGGTATAATAAGCCAAATTAACCAAAAAGAAAAAAAAACAAACTTTAACTTACTTCATCACAGGCATTTTTTAGTTGTTGTCTTGTTAACTCGAGATCAGAGATGAGTTGATTTTTCTCCTTAAGCATCACTTCAAACTTATTTTCTACTTCTGAAACAACAGCAGAACAAAACCAAAAATAACTCATGGTTTAACAACCTTTTTTACAAGATAAGAAGACTTTTAATAGAAAGTATACCAACAGTCATAATATGTAATGTAAGTCAGTGAAAGTGAATCCTTTGAATATACTGTATGTATTTGTCCCTAGTTGTCAATTTACTTATAAATATATTTAAAACCAAATGTTTTGGTTCTAGGAACACAGGTTTAAAAGTTATAAATACAAGTTAGAAAGTTACAGCTTCAAAAAACTACAATGACAAATAAGTTTGAAAGTATAAATCACAAAAATAGCAAGTATACATCTATAACCCCAGATAAAGCTTTTGAGTTCCTTACCTGTTGGTGGTAGTGATGTAGCAGAGGGCTGTTCATCAACCAAGCAATCAAATTTTATATCTTTGCTAAAATGTTGGTTTAATTTTGTGTATATTTGCAATGTCATAAGAAAATGACACAACATTATACATGTAATTCCTCCGCCACAGCTATGTAAAGTTATAAGGCAGATATTCTTTCTATACAGTTCTCTAAATAAGTCACTAAATCTCGATGTATGTAAAACTGGTTAGTCACCAGCTTGTTTTATTGTGATGAAGTTAATTGTATGAATATACATGTTGTGAAAGGTGGTAATATTTGTTTTTTCCAGGTATTAAGATATTAGCTTTTCTGTTTGCATGAATTACTTTATTTTGTCTTGAACAAATCTGTTTATCACTTCTGGCAATTTCCTCAACTATGCCACTAAAAATGACAAATAATGCAATAATGCCCAAATATTTGGATGCTTTTACTGCTTCTCATCACCCACAGCAGCTGTTTTCTGTAGTATTTTCAAGCAGCATAGTTTCTAGAGGGGCTTTCTTTAAAACACTGATTTCTTTTTTCTTAAAAGAAAAATTATCAACAGTCTTTGATCAATTTTTAGCAGTTAGAAAATAATAGAAAAACTTTTCTGTTTGCCATTTTCATTCATACTTTTATGTATTTCTTTAATTGAACCTGAAGGCATGCAGGTTGCTTCAAAGGTGAAACAACCAATTACCTGAAATTGAGGTACAGCAGGAGGAGGAGAGGCAAACTCTGCTAGAAGATCCTAGGGGTTCATGTTCCTCCTCCTCATCGTCTGCAGCTTGTTCTTCCTCATCCAGGTTGATGTCTTTGATGGTTTCTGGACTGAGGTATGATAACATCATCATGCTCTTCCTCTTTAGTGAACGGTTCTCACGCTTTAACTGTCAACCCCAGAGAGAATGAAAGAACAATGCATTTTAGAATGTGCATGTGAACTTTACCTTATTTTTCACACTACAAACAATTTGACTGAATAACAAAAAGTGGTGCATGATTATGTCAGAGTATGCATGTCGGAGTATTTGTTTTAAACACCTTTTCCTTGTAGTCACAACTGGTTCTGTAAGTCTCTAACAGCTTAGCATATCTAAAGGCTGAACTTTAATTTATTGATTTAATTTTACCATGAATATTCCACTAAGCATCATTATCCCTTGTGCTGAGAAATCCAGCATAAAAGCAATGGTAAAGATCAAGTATTGAAGATAGATTAAGGACAAACATATTGATCCATTAACACCAAATATTACTTTCTGAAATACATATGTTTTAAAACAATAATCATCACATGAAAAATGAAAGCATGTCCATGATGTTCTTCCCTTTTTGAAGAATTCCTCTTTGTGAAATATTCTCCAGAGGTTACAGAGGAGTTCCTAAAACAGACTTATTTTTTTTTTTTGTAAGTCAGATGCTGTTATCCCAGCAGGTGATGGAGAAAGAGATCACACTCTCCACAATAGACTTAAAGAAGATATTAGCATCTTGTTGCAAACGCCAAAGAACCTAAATATCCTTAGGAAGTGCAATGTAGACGGCTTCACAGTTACATCTCCACTATAGGAACACATTGAAATTTAGAATGAGAAACTAAAAACCCTGTTGATCAAAATTAGGACTGAAATAGGAGCTGAATTAAAGTTATAAATAGCTGATAATGCTTCCTGCTGGGACTGGGAATTAAAAGTCGATCATGATTTTTCACCTCAGAACCCCAAAGACCCCCGCAGGCATTAGGTGGAGGGGTCAAATCAGAATCTAGGTTTTAAGGATAAATGGACTGACAAGCAGCCATTTTACTGTCGACCCAGTTACAAGAGGTCCGGTAAAGATCGGCTGCGGGCTCAGAGATCTGCCTAAACCCCCCAGTGAGAAAAAGACAAACCCTGACAGATCTGCATGCAGTAACTAGAACGTTTCGTGATCGATAACATTTTGGCCATTTCTGTTTGTGTTCTTTTTTTGTCTGTCTTTCGTGTTGTTTGTAGTTTGTGGGATGTGTAAATATCTGTTGTCTAATTGTGAAATGTAGGTCAAACGTAGATGAGTGCGAATAGATAAGGTTGAACCATAAAACGGACAGTGTCTGGTTTCCACACTCACTCTGACCACTGGCCTGTTTTCAAAACAAAAGTAGAGAGTTAATTGTTTTAAAAGTTATTGTGCAGTTGTTTAAATTAGAATAAAGGGGACTGGGGTTAATGAAACAGTTTAAAAAAACTTATAAGTTGGCATTTTTTAAAGTAGTTGAGTCAATATTAAATGTTAAAGTTTATTTGTTAACCTCATAAATGTACAGTTACTAATTCCTTAGGGTTTAAATTTAACTTATAAAAAAAAATAAATCCATATGTGTGTGGGGCAAAATGACTTGTATGACAACTGAAATTAGTCTGATGTTGCCATTTAATTTACTTTTAAATTACTGAAAAATTCAGTAAGAAGTCACTATATCCTATAGATTTTTTAACATAAGGGTAATAATGGTACCGTGTTTCAATTACTGAATTCGAAATAATATTATTTTTCAACAATTTGAATGATTAAAATCCCAGGGGACATACATGGCATTACTTAATTCAGAGCATTACAGTAAATGATGTAAACCTAAGAGACTGTTGGGATCCGGAGCCTGCCGCTCCATCTTTCCTCCAGCAGAGTGCGCCTTGGGTCTCCTGGGCTGGAGCCCTCACACACCTGAGGGTCATCAGCT
>JAUZNJ010033929.1:0-12945 GCA_034780135.1 Jordanella pulchra | reverse complement strand
CCTCAAGCTCCCAGGCCTCTGGTAGAGGACCCGAGCTCAGAGGATGAAAGAGACCACCCGCGGAGGGTGAGAAGGAATTTATATATATATATATGTATATATATATATATATGTATATATATATATAATATACGTAATCTCCTTACAAGTTTATTTACAGTAATCAAAAAAGGAGTTTTTTATGAGCAAATTTAATTTAATTGTTTTAATATTTCTTATTCATTAAAAAAAACATCTTAGCTTTTTAAATATGGTTATAAAAAAAAAGATCATGTAAGGTTTTCTAGGAAGATTCTACATAAACACCATGACTGGGTGCATGGACATTAATAAACCTTGTGTATACATTCTAATTATCTTATGTATTTGAAAGATTATTCACTTAAATGAGCAAAGTTGTGCAAAGCTGCAGATGGAGTGTTAGGCTACAGTTTATTTCAATCCATCCAGTCAGATTTGACCAAATGGTAAATCACTGCACTCTCTAGCATATTACATATAGATTGAAGGTCTGATAAGAATATTACTTTGTAAAGTCCTTGTTTGCAGATTTGTTTCTCCTTTTTGTCTCAGCTCACAAAGTGCCACTTGATAAAATGAATATTTAGATTGCATTTTCAAATATTTCACCATCCGTCAGAAGGGAAAATCTGAGGCAGAGTTTAAAGGAGAAGTGTATAGCACTATTTTGAGGTGATGGAAACATTTTTCTAGTTATTTTCTCATCTTCCAGAGTTGTGTGTGTGGCTGGGTGAAAATAGAAATAGGAATTGAATTTTAGGGTTTCTTCGGCTAAGGTAGAGAGCAGGACAGGGCAACTGTGAATTTGAAGACTTAAAGGTTAGTAAAATGATTTACTCCAATGGTTGGAGAAGAAAAATAGAAACGGCAAGACTATTAAAGTTAGACTTAAAACAGTTTTATTATTGTTTCCAAAAATGTTCTTTAAGTAAAATCATAAAACATTGTTTTGTTGTTTTTCAACTTAAAATAATGAAATTTGAAGGAGTGGACAGAGGTTAATATGCTGCCTGGTTGTCTAAAGGGTGGAAATCTGCCAGTTTTCACTGAAAACATAAAAAGGTATGGCTCAGTACTGCAAAGGCTGATTCAGGAAATCTATTGACATAATACCATGTTAATAGACCTTCTGAAGAGAAAAAAAGAAACAAGACAAACCTACAAGGACAAAAAAAAATGTCATTAACAATTTTTACTTCTTCAGAGTCTGTGGTCAAGGAAACCATCACCTTATTTGTTGAAAAAAAAATCAGGGAAGCAAGAGGCATCCATCATGCAGACGTCAAATGAGCACAGAAGACATGTAAAGTCCCCAGAAAACACTGCAGCAGAGGTTTTGATCTGAGATATTCTTAGTGTTCAGCACTACATTTTGCAACTGTTTATTATTACTTATTTCATGTCAAAATCTTCTAAAAGAGAGCTTGACAGATGGACCAGAGCAGCAAATAGTTGTGATAAAGAATGATTGACTCCTGACAGTTTTATTTGCAGTTATTTGCTCAGTTTATGACGGATGTTGGATGTATGCTCAGTTCTTCAAAAATAACACAAGGGCTTAGGGAGATATTTTACATAGTGTTTTTTATTGCTGTTATTATTAACAGAGTACTTCTGAAATCCTTCTAAGACAAGTTATTGCATATCTTGAAAAAAACTTAAGCTTTATCTGAAAACGACACAATCAGCTCTGGCAGATGAACATGACACAGCCACCTCCCCCGAGGAATCCACAGGTCATTCTCTTTCGGTCTGCTGCAACCTTATGTCTCCTTCCTCATCCTTTTTCTTACTCTTCACCGTGTCCCCCACACTCATCAGACCTGCTTCTCATTCTTTTTTATGTTCAGGATGTCTTTTTTATTTTTTTTATTTTTCTGTGTAGAGATTCAAACTGTACCAATGTGTGATTTTACTTGGGAACATGTTCAACAAAAATCAGAGGCGCTTTTAACATCAACAGCCTTGCAGACACACAGGGTATAAAAAACCTTTTAGACATGAAGCAGTGGGGATTGTGTACAAAAAAAAAGCTTTTTTCACAACATTACAGAAATATGTGGTCTCATTGTTTTTCAAATAACAAAACCCAAGGTGCAGGTAATACATGCACGACAACAGCAAGAAAGCACACATTAATACAAGCTGAGACGACAACCACATTTCATACGGAGATTATGTAAATAAAACCAAGCATGGCTTTAAGAGGGATCTAAACACATCATAAAACTGAGCAGTAAAAACAGCCACATCAAAACAACGATATAAATGCAGCTAAACAAATGAAATCAATAATTCAGCTAAGTAACAGATGCACTTGTGCCTAAATCTCCACATTAGTACATCTGTGTGTGTGCTATGAGTACTTGTGTGTCAATGATGACATCAGTGGTGTGTAAGCATTTTTTTTTTTAACAAGCATACAGATACTCCCTATTTGGCCCGCCACAAAGACCTTCACACTTCAAAGGCGTGGGGTTTGGATCAAACGCTGCAGTTGCAGGTACACAGCTCTCTCTGCATGGCTCCGCTCCCTTCATCTGTGGCCCTTTTCATGTCCGTGCCTGCAGAAGCCACATTTCACTACAACACTTGAATCTTAATGTGGATTAATGAGCTCAAATCAAATGAAATTGCCGTTCAAATAAATGAGATGTTGGAACCAAAGTCTAAACCAGTACTTCAACACGTGCCTTTGCCGGAAAAAAAAACAATAATATAATAAATTCATTTGATTTGAAGAGTTTGAGTTGGATAAAGAGTATGGAAACTCAGTGGACCTTCAAAGCTGGCAGCCTTTCATAATTGTCTCCTATATAACTACAACAGTCTCTTCACTCCAGGCACCCTCAATCAGTTTGCTTCACATCAGAGGAGAAAAACTTTATTAGTGATGATGAGAGATTTGCAAAATACTTGAAATTGTTACATAAAATCTAATTCCAGGGACACATTTTAATATTTCAAAACCTGAAATAAACCTCTCCATATACTGGAGTTCTGTTGTTTTTTTGTTTGTTTTTTTTAAGTCAGATGCTGTTTTGCTATGAAAGTCACACAGTCCTTCAACTTTATTCTTCAAGTTAGATTCTTGTCCCCCTTGGGACCTAAAGGTCGCAGGCTGCAGGGTGACTGTCCCCTCTGGCTTCTTTTTCTCTTGCTCCTGTCTCATCACTTCACCTGTGGGACTTTGAGAAAGGTGAAGAAGGGTCACTAAATCTTGAACGCATGGTCAACTCTATGGCTGTGCTTTTATATCAAAATCTACATTTTCACTGGAGGTTTTCATGCTGTGCCAAAGTCTTGAGTCATTTGTCATTTCTTTTTTTTTCTGCAACCAATGAGTCGGAGTTTTTTATCTTTTAATGCAGCACATTGGGTTTTTTTGAAGGTCTTTCAAGCTTTTTGTATTAGCGTTGCATTTTTTTCACTAATTTCAGGCCCCTTATTTTTTAAGACTTTATCTGAAGATTCCTACAGTGGTTCACAAAAGTGTATACACTTCTGTAAAAAATGGCTTTCGTGAAGTGAAAATTTTGATCATGATAAATTATTTCCAATCCTTATTTTATATGTGATGTGGCTTTTTTTTCCACCCAAAATTTAACAAAAATGTTACAAACTTAAAAAGTAGGCCCATGATCAAGTTACATTAGTGTTCACACTCCTTTCATAATTGTTTTTAAAGCACCTCCTATCTATCTAAAAGCCTGCATTCAGTATTACATAATAAATAACTTAAATATATATAATACCATAACAGGAATCACAGAAAGAACACATTAAGTAATTCTATAAATGTCTACAGATCCTTCAGTGTAAATATCAGGTATTTATTTAAATATTTTTAGAGCGATTTACATTGTTTGTAATGTTATAGTTTTCTTTCATTTTGTAAATTTTTGATGATTTATTTTGATTGTGCCAGGATTTTTTAATACTGCTGTGGGCATTTGTTGTTTTTTTGTTGTTCTTGTTTGTTTATTTATCTAAAACTGAACATTTTCAAATGTGTGATCTCTTTGGAAATGGCCACTTTAACTAAAGAATGCATATGTTTAGTCAGGGAAAATCAGAGCAGATTTTCTTTCAGGTTAATCAAATTTAATATATTTTGCATTTTTAAACTCAAGTAGACCTTATGCTGAAACTGAATCAGCAGGACCTTCACTAAAGTATTAGCTTGCAACTTGAAAAGTTTGAAAAGCATGTTTTCTTGGAAATGAGGTCTTTGAAATTGGGAGTAATTTAAACACCAATGTCGCACAGTAGATGCAGAATAATGGATGATGCAGCAACTATGTTAGCTGAAAAGTTGTATTTTAACCAAACTATTTAAAATTCTCATCTTGACTTTATTTCTGTCAGTTTCTTGAATTAATTCAGTAAATCATATTTTCCTGGAAATATGTAGACTAACATATTTAAACTGACAATACTGTGTAAAATATAATTGATTTTCTGCTTTTTATGTTATTCGTTTTATTTGCTTGCTTTAAAGACACAGTTGTGTCCTCTTTCAAGACAGCTGCTTCCATTTCTTTATAAATAAGAAGCATTAATCACAGCGAACCTGATGCTATTCATAAACCTATCTTCCCAACCCTGCAGATTTCTCCAGATGCATCTCCTCAGATTCTGTCTCTGTCTTATTAAAGTCCTAATGGAAAGTGATTGATAACAAAATTTCACTGTGATTAAAAAGAGCTGTGACAGAAATAGTTATGTTGCAGGAAGAGCGTGCAGAAATGTCACCATGACGTCGTTAATGGGTTCTTTTCAAATCACCTCAGAGATTTACAGGATTGCAAATAATTTAATATGCCAGGCCAGTAACGTTGTTGTAATAAGCCATCTAAAACAATTTATTGGATGTTCTCTCACAATAAATCACAAGGGTCATGCATGTTTTATGAACAATCAGTCAAACTCAAGCATCAGCAGGCTCGATAATGATGAACTATTGAGAGCAATGGGCTTATTCAAACTCATAGATGGAGTGGGACAAATATCATTCTCAACGGGCAATCTTTAAAGCCTGCTTTTTAGTTTTTATGAAGGTGTCTATTTGAGGGCTTCCATCCATTTGTCTATTACAGTGCAGAGTGACAGTGCATTTCAATGAGTCTATTTCTTTTAAATATTCCCAGCTTCCGCTGACATGTTTCTTTTCGTCTTTTTTTCTGATTTCACCCCAGACGGATTAAACTATAGGTACAGATGGTGGCGATGGTAAGAGTCTCATCCTGATCCATCATGGATTATTAAAAAGTTACAAAAGAAAGTTCCCTAAGTCATGTCTGACAGCACTAAAGCTCCATTGGGTTAAATGCCGCTGACACATGGTGTAAGACTTTGAGCTGGATGAAAATATTACAGTCCGTGCTTGTTGGTTATGACATGTCATGGAAGGAAGCAGCTCAAACCCATGAAGGGTGCTAATAAATGGATTTATCTGGGACATATTTTAACATATGTGAAATCAGTTATTTTCATAAGTTTAAACATGGCATTTTTATTTGTATTTAAATTCTAAACATTTGGCGCAACCGACAAAGTTTGTGAAGTACGGCAACAGATTTCACATTCACAAGCAGCTTATAGAAGCTATTACTGAAATGATACTGAAATGAAATATGCCTAATATACTTGAATAGATCAGATTTATAGATTCTGATTTAAACAGATATCAAAACTTGTAAATATTCACCATTGACTTTATTTCCTCAGTTCTCCTCTGTATCATGTGTTTGGGATCTGCATTATGGTATGAATAATCAGTGGAGAGGGATACATGTCTTTTATATTTATCAACTAAGATAGGGTTAGGGTAAAGTTCTTCTAGGTTTGATTTTTACACTGTGCAACCCCAACTTGAGAAGGGATAATCTCTACTGTGAAACATACTGGATTTCACTCTAGGAGTCTTCATTTTAGATAATCCATCTTTATTTTAACAGGATGGTCACCATGATCTTTTAACCGCCAACCACAAAGGTGAAAAACCTCAAAACAAACAGAAACACATCTATTACAATTTTAAATTGATAAGATAAATACATTTTCACCCATTTTACATATGTAATAGTAAAGTATAATAAATACAAAATATTTTAATAAAATTAAACACCAATAAACAAATGAATATATTTAACTACATTTATTTATTTTTTTATATTTATTATTTTCCACTTCCTACTTCAACTAAACACCAAGTGAAGTTTTTTTTTCTTTTTTTTTCAATAATAATAAAACTCTTAAATCTATCCAAGTTCATGTGAACAAACAACAGTATTAAGTTTACCGGCTGTCCTTCACAGATCTTTTTCTTTTTTAAAGATTTTTGCACAGTTTGCTTTGCATGCTACCAGCACTGTTTGCCACACATGCTGTGCTGCTTCCTCAAACAAGATTGACAGGTCAGCCACACCAAAAGTACCTGAACTCTGATTGCCAGGAGATTGAGTCCACCTGGTTCTCCTTACCAACAGGCAGAGGAGAAAGATGCAACAGAGGGGAGTGGCTAGCTGGCAGTTCGTCAAAACAGTAAGGTTTAGCATGTCTTTGAATAATCATGATTATTTCTAACACATCTTTACCAAGACTTGTAAATGGACTAAGAAATTTTTCTATTCATACGAACCACTCAAAGTATTTTACACTAGAGCCCCATTAATTCAAACACACTCACCAGTCTACAAACAATCATTCACATTAGTTGAAAACTTGAGGTTAATGCTTGAATAAAATCAAATCTGCAAATAATGAAATAGCTGATCATTTGGTCGAGCACTTCCACAAATCATATCAGGAGCAGTGGCCCCTTGTGGCCCAAATGTTGAAAGACTCTTGCTAAACTGCCGTTTGAGGAGCCAAAGAGCTCGCCAAAGTATGCCCCTTGGGAGCCAAAACCTCTGCTAAAGTGCCCGTCTACAGTGGTTAGGCCATGTTACATGTGCGCTTTTTTTTACAAGTTACATTTGGGGGGACAGAGCTACCTACTTTGTACAGTCAGCTCCAAAACAATGCTAAGGAAAAAAAAAATGGCATCCATCCATCTTCTCCCGTTTACTATGTCAGGGTTATGTTGGCATCTGCAGGAGTTTATAGGTGAGAGGCACGGTACACCCTGGACAAGGTCGCCAGTCAGTCACAGTGAAGCAAAAAAACAATGCCCGTTTTTGAACATGAAGAAATGCTGGAGGACTTTTTGGGAGCAATAGATATTTAATCATATCCATATGAGCCCGAACCAACAGCTGCAACAGTAGAATAAGGGTGAATCTCTCCAGTCTTAGAGTGTGATTATGATGACTGCATCGACTTAATAATAACTCATGATTAAAGAGTAAGGGTTAAAAAACATAGCAACTAGGGTAAAATATGGTTACCGTACATGTTGTGTAGAACATTGGCCCACTTTGCCTTAGAAGTCATTGCAGCTAGTAGACAATGAGAGCTGATAATCAGTTTTTGACTGACCATCACTCAGTAGTACAACAGCTTCACAGTTCAGTCCACATGAAACATCTGAGTGACATTAAAAAAAGTCACAAGAAATTCCTTTTTGTAAATTTCAGTATTCAAAATCCAATTAGTGTTTTTCTTTAATTTGCAAATTTTACACAAAGCATATCTTTCTTTTACCTCCAATTGATTTCAGCTTCAAAATACTTTGCCTTTTAAGTGCCTTGCAAAGAGGCACATTGACTTGTGGGAGGAAGAAGCTGGACTCAAACACACACTTTTTGTATTGATGGTAATTCAACACCCACTTATCTAAAGGGAAACCCTTTTAAACATCTATACCACAATCTATGCCAGTTCTCGCTCTAGTGGCACCCTGTACAAGCCCTTCCATCTGCCACCTCCAACTGATCAAAAACAGGAAATCATGAAAGATTATGTGCGGGATTAAACGCAGTTCCTTACTAGACGAGTGAACTAGACTCCTTATTCTCAGCAGCAAGCAAGGGTACAAATAAGCATTGGCATAACAGCAATAGAAAATTCTTAGGGGTACAACCGACACATAAGTTGTATTTTGTATCTGTGCTTTCTTTTCTGATGCCAGTCACCCTGTTGGACAACTGCATAAAAAGCAGCACCAGCAGCTACTGGTAGATTAATCACATTTAGTGTTGTTTTTCTCATACGAATGCTGCAATGGGGGTGAAATACATTTTTAGGTAACTTTTTAGTTATTCTTAATATTTAGAAGGCAAAGTGAGACACTGATTCAGAGGTTTGTCGTGACAAGCATATTCAATTAGCCTTTAAAGTTGGGTTGTAGCCCTGGGGTCTCTCTAAATTGAGGATTTGCTAGAATATCAGATACCCAGAATTTGTCAGGAACCAAATTCAAAAAATCTTGGATTTTCCAGGGGAGATATGCAAAAGTGAATTTCCTCGAGGCTTCACAAACTGGCTGATGAGCAGAAGAGGAACGGAAGGGCTTAACTGAAAAAACTTTTCTATTTAATTCAGCTTAAATGTTTGCATGAGCACTAAAAAAAAGGTCCTGTCAAGCCAAAGTCCTTTTAAGTAAAATCGATTTTGGATTTGTTTGGAAATATTACCTAAATAATGGCCTTGTCCTTTGTTTTAACTTAAATACTTTCCTGCTGTCTCAAGCTGTGTTTGCTACTTTGTCACTATTCAGACACATATATTGAAGGTAGGGTTTGTCAAACATGTACTTTGAAAAGATAATATGCACAAATTCGAGTGTCTGGCTCCTGATTTTCCCTTTAGATGGTCCTTGCCCATCTAATCCTTTTGCAATGGGTCATTGGTCACAGTACAATAGAAAAGCTGGGTTTGGTATGTATCTCATTTGATTTGTACAGCAGGAGAGAACCATTTTGAGGACACTGGTGTGAAATTAAATTTGTCCAGACCTGCACATCAGCAGTGAAGGCGAGGAATATTTTGCCCTCCAATTTTCATGCAAGTCCACATAGATCGCATGACTGTCTGATGTCAGCTGCACAGGATCAATGGTGCTTTGCAGAAGAATTTTTTAACTATGAACTATTTCAGATTTTGTCACATTAAAGCTTCTTTGTATCTTGTTGGGATTTGATGTGATGGACAGGCACTGTGCACAACAGAGAAGTGAAAAGAGAAGACATTGTTTTAAAAAAAAAGGACATATCTCATGATCTTAGATTCACATTCAGATCCCTCAACCAAATGTTTACACTGTTTTCTTCTCAGTTTTTCTCTGCAAAATCCCTCAACCTTATACAAAGGAGAGAGGACTTTAGATCTTGACAACAAATTACCAACTGCATCTAGGTCTGGATGGAAACATACATTTATAATTAGTCCATCACAGCTCTAGATATTTGTTACAGAGTTTTTTGCTGGAGAGTGAATCTTCTTCTTAGGTGATGCTTTGTTCAACTTTGGGGCTTTTCACTTCAATGAACCATATTACTTTCCAGCAAAGTTCTTTTTTTAAGACTTTTGATTTAATGCAGCTATTTTTAGATGGATATCATTCTACTGTCTAATAACATGCTCCTCCTCCTACAATGTTAACAACACTCCTTTGCATGAAGAAAGCCCAGTAATGAGAAACATTTTGTGAGACTTATCTTTTATATTACTAATTACAGTGGCCTTTGTGGCTGTTTTGGACATGCTGTGGTGGTTTGTGACCCATCACTCTCTAATCAATACTTGAGAAATAGGAAGAGGGCTCATTTGTAGCCAATCTAGGCACAGATCTTAGTCTGGACATTTGCAGTTTACTGGAGCGCAACGCGTAGAGCTCAATGTCATTCACAACAACAATAGATCGGATACAAATTATTTGGCTTTATACATAAATCTTCTTATTTATAGGGGGTTATCTGCAAATCTAACAAATTATTAATGTGGTTGTACATCCTATACCTTTTTATGTGGGTTTTTCATTCTAGTGAAAGGTCTTAAATAATGTCTTTACTTCTCAAGACTAACCACTTCTATTAACTCATGAAGTCAAAATTCTGCAATACGGCAAAATATGTTGGAACCAGGTTTAAGACCTTTGTGGTCACATGGAGAGAGTAGTTAGACTTCTTTACCTGCATGTGTGTAAAGGTTTCTCTTACAGTACACCTTGTTGACATTCTTGTTGGTCTTCTCCTGTCTTTAACTAAATATTGAACATGGAGCACTAATCCCCCCCGAGGGTATCCAGCCACTGCTCTATTACCTACCCATTATTGGGCACTTTTCCAAATGTTTGTGACCATGCTGTGGATAGAACTAATCCTGTAATGACACAGAGAGTTAATTGATTGCAGTCTGAGTCTGTACAAGGCCCTCTTGCAAGATGGAAATGGTGGCTTGTGAGGAAGGAGCCTACCCTTTCTACTGTGAATTGATTCAAGACAGTGACAGAACAGGGGACCCTGTAAGCCCATTAATTAATGTGTTTGTCATCAATTGCCGCAAAGTCTTGGGAGGTATGCCAGCAACACACTCCTGTCTTAGAACAGCATCATTTATTATTTCAGTGTATTGCACAGAGTTTATGCATGTAGTACCACACATGATGCAAGATAGTTGCAACGCTTTAAACTAATAAACACTATTTATTATCCTAAAAACGTGAGCTATGCATTGCTTTAATGTTTAAGACGTTTGGATAACTCAAGACAATTACTTGTAAAACTAGTTGAACTCCATCTGAACTGTTGCAGTTTCACCGAGGGGACATAATCCATCATTGAAGGGATGAAATTGAAAAAGACCCTTGAAACTATACTTTTAAGAGTCTAGAAATTTGATATGAGCTGCAATAAAGATGTCAGAGGGATTTTGTAACCTTATGCTAAAAAGGAATCGGAGACCGCTTAAATCCAAATGCATTCAATCAAAAACTGATTTGAGTACAATTGAATGTAATGATATGTTATACATTCATAAATTAACATTGAAAAGCCCATTACCTTTCAAATTGGTTTAGTCAATGCCTCTACATGAAATCTTATACCATAAAAGATTTCAATCTGCTCTAAATACATGAATCATATAGTTTTTTTTTTGTTTGTTTGTTTTATTTTTGTTTTTTGCAAGCTTATTAAACTTTTAATTTCTGTTATGATTTCTGCATAGTTTTTTACCTTTGCTTTCGCATTTCATCTAACAGTGGCTTGTTGAAATGTGGACACAGATTTCCTAGGTTGTTTTTAAGTTGTTCGTTAACAGCAATTTATGGTTGTATTCAGTGAAACGTCCCTGAAGCACTAAGAGTTTCAGGGTGGATTCTAAAAGTCCTTCAGATGATAAAAATCTAATTTCCTCGCCTCTGCAATCGTCGCTCCTTTTAAACTTTTGGATGTCAAATATTTACAGGGATTGTCTAAAGGCAGCTTTCCCAATTCCTCTCCAATTCATTAGATGCACTAGCTAGCACCACTTCTGAAGCTTAGAGATATCATTAAATAAAGACATGTACACTGAACAGAAGTCGGGGGAGCAAGTTTTTAGCAGAAACACCATCAGAGGGATTCCTGACACATCCTGGGGATTTTATTTTGTATATGAAGGTAAACTTAAATGCCGACTGATAATTTACAGAGAAAGTTACTAAAAACAACCCTTCTTACATTCAAAAGTTCTATTTATTTTTATTCGTAGGGTTTGGGGGGGTGTACCTAGTTTTAAATATATCCCCCCCCAATGTATATCTGTTATATTACTCTCTCTTTTTCCACTACATCCCAGAAGCAGTCTGTTGAACCTAAATCTGGTGACTGTGGATGCCATTGGAGTGAAATCAATTCTCATGGTCAAGAACCTATTTACATGGTATAAATGTTATTACTGGATTCATTATCCTGATTTAAGAAGCCATCAGACAATAATTAACTGGGTCATGTCAGGACAATCATACTTCCCTAACAGTGCTCGGGTACGCTGTGGTATTTAAATGATAAAGACTTACTAGTGATGGTCCTTAAGTGTCCCAAGGAAATATCCATTGCCCACATCTTTGCTCTACATCGCCTACCTGAACTGCCAATATACGGCAAGATGGATTCACAGGTTTTTTTTTGCTTAGTGCCATGTTCTGACCCAATCAGCCGCAGTCTTGGGAGTATTAGTGTTCGATACTAAAGGTATTTGTTAAAGGAATAAGTTTTAGTAACAGAGAAAATTAAGTAATTACTAACAAATTACTTTTCGTGTTTTGGTAATGCCATTATGTTACTCAAAACAGAATGCAACAAGTTACAACAACAAATGAAGACTATTTTTTAAATGCATCAATAGCCATATAACTAAAAGTATATAAATGCACAAACATGAAAAAAAATTCTTAGGAAAACTAAAAAACAATGGACAGACTAAACAAATGAATTCAAAACCTTAATCAGTAAAAAGGAAAGTTGGAAACAACAAAAGAAAATCAAAAACCAATCCTAAATAATAACAATGCTAATCTAATGCAAAACCTTTGTTCATATCAACTTTGCACATCAGTGACTTAAAACTCAATTTTTTTCTAAGACATTGCAGTTTAGTTCTGTAGTGTTAAGCTGAATGGTAATCTGTAATTGATTAGCTTTAGAAACATGGAAATCCTTGTTTTTAAGTGTAATTGTTTGACGTGTAATCACCATTCTATAGACAGATGACGTTCATGTACATAAATATCAAGTTCTAAAACATCAAGTTTGTTTTATTGTTTTTTTTTAAACATTTACCATACAAATAATTATCTTTACATAAACATATTGGAAATGACAGATGTCTAGACTGCCTTGTTCCACAGCACACTTTAATGGTTAGTGGATAAGTTTACCGATATTTCATCCATTCAACCAATTATTTGATTAATATTTAACATTGTTGGGATCCGGAGCCTGTCGCTCCATCTTTCCTCCAGCAGAGTGCGCCGTGGGTCTCCTGGGCTGGAGCCCT
>JAUZNJ010033928.1:0-10927 GCA_034780135.1 Jordanella pulchra | reverse complement strand
GACAAAACATAAAAAACTTGAGGTGAAGTGAATATTTCTTGCAAGGCTTGACTTAAAAAGTTGAAGATAAGCAGAAGGCTTCCATAATAACTCTGCATGGTCATTTCTCACCTTCCTTCTTGTAGAACACCAGCTCAGTTTTGAACTCCCTCCTGTCGTCCAGAGCTCCTTGGATCTGGGCCGTAGACCGGTCGCTCGTTTCCAGGCCGTACAGGAAATGACACGCACAGCTCTTCTGCATGAGTTCGGCGCGGGCGTAACCAGTGAGCTCGCAGAAGCCATCGGAGCAGTAGACGATGGGGTAGAGTGACTGCACCTGGGCATTACCCAGAACAAAGTTACTGTCTGTGAAGGAGACAGAGAAGATCCATCAGAGCAGAACAACTGGGACTGAAATCACCGGACTCATCTGGTTTCACTCCAAGCATAAGATCTCTAGTTAAACTTAGACAGTGTGTTGAGTAACATCTTAGACTTCAGGGACCAACAAGTCAACATAGAAGGACGGTGGCAGGATGATGTTAGAATAAAGGGTCCCAGGGACCAAAATGTAAATAAAATGAAGCTTATTAAATCAGAACTTTGGGAATATAATTAATCCTAATGGGTGAGACTTGTTCTTGTCATCAGTCCTCTTATTAATTAGCTTTATGGAACCGTCATAACCAACAGATTGTAGTAACTGAAAATGATTTCAATTCTGTATTTTTTGTGTTGTGAACAGAAGAAAGATTTAACAAGTTATTCACTCAAAGAATTGAAATTTGAATTATAATTAAACAGAGTAAAGAATAAATACTTAGGTCCCAGTTTTATTTATTTTAGGATGAATCTCAAATTTAAAAATAAGTCAGGTTTGGGTTTGAGATATTGCAGTTTAACATTTAAAACTCAATATTGATATAATATTTGATACCACAGGAATAAAATAAATTAAAGGCCTTAAAAATATCTTTATTTTCATCAAAACTTGCCTTTGTCAATGTTAACATGGAGCATGATTTTTTACACAAATTCAATTCAAATAAGAAATACTTTACTGATCCAAAAGGAAAATTAAATGGATTTTGAATTAAATAGACAAAATATAAAACAATCTGACAACATTTTAAGGCTGTTTGCAGTATTGTTTTTTTAATCTGTAAATAATCATGAAATCTAAATTTAACAACAGCCAAAATGTATGCAAAGAAATCTTTATTTTAGCATTGATACCAAATTAGTTTCAGTATTGATACTTTTCCAAGTCATCAGAAGTTAATGAAAAAGAAAAGACTACAGACAACATGTGCATGTTTGGTCAGATAACATGAACCTGATTGGTCTGATATTAACAATCAACATAAACCAGAACCTCAAAAAGCCTGTGAATCATCCAAAAATACTAAACTCAAAGAAAACTTCATTTAATCCAGAAGAAGTGAAGAAATTCTTTTTTTCTTTGTGTTGTTGCGATCTGAAGGTAATAACATCAGACATGATTTTTTTAAAGTTCTCTTCATATAAAAATCAGAGAAGCTTTGCATCCTGTTTTCCTCCTCGGCCTTTTCTCTGATCCACTGCAGCCGCTTGCTTTTAAAACATTCATAATAACAGTCCACCAACGTTTAATCAAATCTCACCTTAAATGCACCATAAGAGAACAAACAGCATTATGAAGGCAGAGTAACACAGCAGACAGGTTAGGGAGTTTGAAGCAGAAGAGTTTCTGAATCTATACCCAAAGCTTTGAACATCTCAAAGAGCTCCAATCTTTTATCTAAATTTAGAAAGAATTTTTAACAGCTGCAAAGCAACCAAAACATGGCTACCAACCTGAACCAGCAGAACAAGCATGAAAAGGAGAGGCAGCCATGAGGTAACTGCTCAACAGAGGACGTTACTGACAAGACTCCATTTAATAACTCCTGCCTTTATGGAAGGTGAGGCGATGCACAAACATAGGGTTGTCAGCATCATACAGTGAGGAAAAAATTATTTAGTCAGCCACTGATTGTGCAAATTCTTCTCTATTTGGTAATTATGGTGGAGAATTATCATTTGATCACCTACAAACAAAGCAGATGTCTGGACCTCACAGATCTGTAACCTGCTCTTTAAGAAGCTCTGCCTTCCTCCACTCATTACCTGTTTTAATGACACCGGTTTGAACTGGTTATCTGTAGAAACACTCCTTTCCACAGCCTCAAACAGTCAGACTCCAAACTCAACCATAACCAGGACCAAAGAGCTGCTGAATGACACCAGGAAGAAAACTAGACCTGCACCAGGAAGACCGAATCTACAACAGGAAGCAGGTCGGCACAAATTTAACTTGCTGAGTTGCATTCAAAGAACACTGTACCTAAAGCATGGGGGTGGAAACATCATGCTTTGGGGCTGTTTTTCTGTAAAAGGGGCAGGACGACAATAAATAGGGCCATGTATGTTGAGATGTTAAGCCCAAACCTCCTTCTATCAGTAAGAGGATAATGATTTCAAACACACAAGGAGACTCTGATGAAAGCATTTCAAGGCTGAGCCAGTTTCCAGTTTCTGGAGTGAGTTTGAACCCTAAGGCAATTTTTCTTAAATTTACATGCTCCAATTAAAATGAGTGCAACCACAAAACCTCTGCAACCACACGGTCTAATTGAATAAAGTTGGTGTCAAATGAAAGAACAAACTAGTGAGATTTATTGGAATGTGTTAATATCAGTGTATGTGTTACTGATTAAATTTCAAAACTCGCCTGGAAAAAAAACAACTTTCCACCTCAGAAACTCTCTGAAATGATGCTTTGGAAGCCATTACTCTCTTTCAAACTATAGTAAGTACTATATGCAGAAATTATTTATGCAAAGGCCCTTCACCCCTTCTAAAGCAAAGCTAAAGAGAAATAAAGAGATGATTTTAATAAAAGGTTCAGCCAAGGTTTCCAATTTACCATTTTGGCATAGTTGACACCATCTGTGCTGTCTACATTTTTTCATGTAGAATTTTTTTATTTCTAGATCACTAAGTAAAGTTGAATCCAAAGTTTTGGCAACTACTTGAAAACTCAGCCAAACACCCACCCAAACACAATAGTATCCGTGCCCTCACAGCTTTACAGTCGCTGGCTGTGTCTGGCTACGCAGTGCCATAACTCGGCAACAGATTGGTTGATTTTGACGAACATATGTCAAACAAATTGTTAGAGCCAGCAGAATGTATCTGGACCAAGGTGGGAAAGATTGTCAGTAGTTTCATTCAATCGGATCCAGCCAAAGGCAGTCTTCTAGCCTGCTCAGACACCTGGATTGGTGGCTGGTAAAGCTACTTCTAGGTGCCAAAGACCCAGGGATCCGGGGTGCTGGTTTGGTGCGAGGTTGTGGCTGTAGAGACAGATATGTTGTTCATAGGTTTCTATTGTGCCCCGTATTAACATTTTACATCTTTTATTTCATTTGGGTATAACTTTAGTTGTGTTTTGCAGATTTTTAAAAGGTTTGTTCAGCTTGTAGCCTATATTATGACTGTATTCTTCATCATTAATGCCTTGTGTATCACTGTTGTTGTTGAGTATATATGACGAGGTACCTTAAAAGGTACCCTTGGGTTTAAAGTCAGTGTTACCTAGCAACAGCCCAAAAAACATCAGTGCTGTGGCGGAGATCTAAAACACCAGCTACAGTGAGAGCAGGCTTGATGAAGACTTACGGACAACCTTTGACCAACAAAGTTTATACTGCAAAGGTAGTGAGTTGAACTTTTCGTATTGATCGAATACTTGTTTTCCATCATAATTTCTTCAAGAATATTTTAAATATTCTAAAGTCTGATTTTCTTCTCATTTTGCCTCTGATAGTTGAAGTGAACCTATGATGAAAATGATAGACCTCTACATTTACTTAGAAGGAGAATCAGTGGCTGTCTGCTGCTTGGCCTGTTGGTCAATCATGTTTGGAAGTTTTTAGTTGTGACAAAAAAAGAAAATCTAAAGACTTCAAGACACCATGACTGTCAGCCTGTTGGTGCTGCAGCATCAGCGGCCTTTCTAATGTCCTATTTGAAGAACCCTTTTATTTCAAATCAACATTATTTCTGACATTTAAATGTTAAAAATTACAGCCTTGATCTCAGATCGCTCCTTCCGAAAAAATCTGCTTTGTTGAAAATTATAGACCTCAGTTTGTTTGTTAAAAACTGATGCTAGGATGGTTTGGCTAAAATCTTCTGAAGCACAAAATTACATTTTCTTTTACATAAACAGTATTAATAACCATTAAAACGAAAAATAGTTTCAAGGTAACTTCATGAAAACCAAGTATTTCAGCTCTGATGCTGAAATATTCAATCGATACAGAGATTAAAGAAAAAAATAAACATGAATAAATCCTTTAGGTTGTTTTTTCCCCAGATTTATTTTGACTAAAAAGCCAAACATACAACAACAATCCAAACAATTGAATAGTCTAAAGATACAGGTCGATGTTTCACACAAACTTTGTTCTGGACAGAAACAGTCAAATCAGACTGAGTTTCTGCATTAGAGGAAAACAAAAAGAAATATGTTAATTTCTAATATTCGGATCCTGCAGGCTGAATGTAACAGCAAGCAGATAATAAACCACTAAGACACAAAGCGAACATTAAAACAGAGGCTGGGTTCGTTTTACTCCAACAGTCCCCATGAATGCATGAAAGCAGCCTGAGTGAGGGAGCGCCGGAGGCGAGGGAGATCACTAACAAGAATCGATCGGGTGAAGTAAACCTGACAAGAGTCCTCAAAACCGTAGGAGCTTCCTTCAACTGATGCCACCAGCAGCTCACGTCTCGGTCCTCCACCAACGGGCAGCAGCAGCACACCGTTAGTCACTGCCCTCCTGACAGACGTGTAGAAGTTCACATGTGTAAATATCAAGTGGAAAAATGTTGCCCTGCGTTTTCACCGCTTGGCTCTGGGCATCCAGATGAGTGAGTGCTTTGAAAAGGACCATCTATTACTGTGTGCTCTGTTGTTCTCATTGATCCATCAGCTACCAGGGCCCTTGAGACCACGTATTAAATATTTCATGGCTGAGCCGTTCGTTTTGTTTGGGTGTGTTTGCATATTGTGCCAAGAGCTCATTAGGCAGCCTAAAATGAAGTGTTGAGGCAAGAAACTCATCAGACGAGCATGAAAAGAGCATTTTGAGACTCCATCAGCTCGCTCTGAAGAGGGTGCGTTGACTTTAAAGCGGCTGTCAGTGCAGACGTTGGCTGAGGCCCGAGTTAATAGGATGTAATATTCTTCGGACCATCATCAGTCACTCAAGCAACCGTAACACAATACATATTAGCTAATTACTCCTGTTTGAAACTGAACCCCTTCCTGGTCTAATGATTTGTTTTCTTTTCTGGCAGGACAGGAGAAAGATTCAGCAAACAAAACACAACGACAGAGCAGAACGGGTGGTGACCACCTTCCTGTCATGCTTCCTCCTCTCGCTGACCCCTGGGAATCAGCGCTGATGTCATCTCTTACTCTGGAGGCTGGATGTACAATGAGCAGAAAGCTCAGGGTCCCATGCTTGGCAGCATATCCACATACGACTATTACTACCTGGGTCTGCAAAACAACAGCTGACGTACTGGCTCACCATCATAGTGCCCATCTAGTGCATTTATGGTAAAGTCACATCATTTATTACAAATATTGATATTTCATGTATCTAAATATTTCATTTGTAAAGTAAAGAAGAATTTACTAACAAATAGAAAATCCATCATCTAACATCCTATACTTTCACCCCATTACTTCTTTATTTTTGAAGAACTAAAAACTTCTCAAAATATGAAATGAAAGACTGAGAGTTTCCCGGCAGCAGGTCCATAACCTTTGTTCCTTATTGTGACACAGCGATCTGTTAAAAATGTAGGGATTATCCTCAGATTACTTCCGTTGTGTTGGAAGAAGTTATCGACCGCCCTCTTTATTAATGAACGTGTTCGTCTGACTCTGGATGGGGAGCTACGTGGGTCAGGATGGTCCGCTGCTTTTAAACCAAAGCCTAATGTAGAGATTTCCAAACATTTTTTTCCAATCAAGTTTTCTTCCGGATGTTTGAAATAATCATTGGCAGCGCTTGGATTTTAGACTCCACATCTGACTGTTTTCTCCTGCAATTAACAGATTTTATTTTCAATTCAATTCAGTTTATTTCTATAGCTCCAATTCACAACACATGTCATCTCAAGGCTCTTTACAAAGACAATTCAGTCCAATCACACAGTCAGATTTGTGAAAAGTTTTCTATCTAGGGAAAACCAGCTGATTGCTTTGACTCATTAATTCAACAGCAATCTCTCACAGTTTGCATTTTCCCTCAAAACAGATGGGTTTTATTTTGTAACAGCGTCTGTCTTCCTGTCAGACCCACAGCGTTGCCGCTGAATTGCTGCGTAGTCCGAATAAAATAGAACTGGGGTTGCCTACAGTCGGTGTGATCATCCCCATTGACTTTCAATGAGCACTAAACACCAAAACCTCATATGACACGATGACACAAAATTGGATTTGATGTGTTCAGGGCTTTAAAGGGGAACTGCTCATTCTGGAGGTGGTGAATTAGATTCGCATGAGTAGCTAAGGGTGTCCATAGCCGCCTCTCTAGCTACACCCCCACGTTTCTCAGGTTAGGAATGTACTTGTAATAGTTAGAGCTGCATTATAAACGCAGCAACTTAACTGAATGGCATTTTAGCAGTTCATAGTCCAAATATGGTAGAAATGTGTTTTTGTGTGATTTGGAGGGAACTCATGCTTCATAAATACATTTTTAGGTCGCTTAACTTCAGAGGGAACAAATGTCAAAGCATCAAGATCATGTGTGTTGGGTGACTCACTAATTGGACGTCCTTTTGCACGTCAAACAAGTCAGATCAACGACCCTCTAAATACAGAGAAAGTCTTTCAGACATCCAGTGTGTGACCCTGTTGCACAAGGTTGGACATTCAGTCGGTTTTCAGGTAAGAATCAGGAAGCACTAGATGAGAGACACTTTAACTTTAACCCACAGTTGATATCAGCATTTTAAGTGCACACCCTGTGATTTAACAAAGCCCTCATTGAGGCCGGTACCAGATTAACACTTCCCTGTTTACATTATGAGGCAGTATACATTAACTGCACTTTTTAGAGAGAATTAGTCCAACATTAAGGTAATTAAAAAAGAGGAATGATTAGATTTAATAATTTGGTCCAAACAAACATTGGGGAGATTCATTATTAAATTTGCAATTGGTACGATATTATTACCAGGTGAACAGCAGCATCTTAAGTCCTTATCAGGCAGTTTGCAGAGTGCCTGAGAGTTTGTGAAAATGTAAGTTAAGGTCAACAAGGAACAAAGGGATGCCTAGTATTTGCATTATCACATCTATGATGACTTTATGTGTGTTTTAAAGTCTTATATTTCAGGATTTTGTACGGAAATATTGTGCAAAAAAATATTTCAACACTGAGGGTATGTTTAGATTGCAGATAGAAAGAATCCAAAGCTTTCTACGTCTACAAAGGCTGTTTTGACTACATGAGATCTAAGCTTCAACTTCATGTTTCTATAGTTATCTATGCATTAATCTTCTCTTGCCCATCAGTCAGAGTCACTGGGTGGGACTCCAGTCCATGGCAGAGCAGCACAGAGACACACTAACAGACACACCAGAGACATTAATCAAATCAATCAAATCAAAATTGATGTTTTCTACAGCGAGAGAAAGCTGGAGTACCTGGAGAGAACATCTGAATGCCCAGGGAGAACATGCAAACTCCATGCAGAAAGACTTCTGGCCAGGAATCAAACTCAGAACCTTTTTGCTTTGAGGCCACAGTGTTACAAACTGCACCACCGTGTAAAAGAGCTTAAAGCAGGGTTTCTTAACACAGGTCCTCAGGATCTACTGTCCTTCATGTTTTAGATGCTTCTCTACTCAAGCAAACCCGAGTCAAGTGATTGCATTACCTCCCCTGCAGCGATTAAAGGCTGCAAAAGCCTGTCGATCACCTTTCATTCAGGTGAGGCGGGTGGACAATGAGCCCTGAGGAGCAGGATTAAGAAACCCTGGTTTAAACTTGATTCGATTCAAAATAAAGTCACTAATTAATCAACACTGTAGCCCTGATACTGTGGTATTATCAATGTGCTTTAAAGATAGAAAGTTTAGAGTGTAAAATTAAGATATTAGGGTTAAATGTGATCACACGAATGTGCCACAGAGGTGGGTGGAACAACAAACATCACCAGAGGCAAACTTCAGCTTGTTTTCATTGAAGAAAAATATCAGATATCGAAATATCAGAGCTTCTCTGTGACAGAGTGGTGCATTACAAAGAGGATGCTAAAAGATTAGCTCCAAGTTAGCAGAAGAAAACTTAACTGATGATTGTAGTTAACTTGTAAACAGAAAGAGAATTCATATCACATTTGTACATCATGAAAATCCCAGATTCTTGATCTTTATCGGATGATTGGGACAGTTTGAAATCAGCTCTCAGCAATAGCTGTACAATGGATGCAACCAAAGATCAGTAGAACATTAGAGTATGTCTACAAGAGCAGCTTTTGGGCAACTTAGACCATTTTTCTTTTTGTTTAATAGATGGAGTAGAGATAAAACCTCATAATAAATTGGACTGCTATAGGGAAAGAGAGTTTGACTCATAATGGTTTTACATGAAATATGTAGTGAGGGGTTTTAATTTAGCTACTGTATGGATTTATCAACACCAAAGGAAACGTTTAATATTCTCGCTAAAAAAATCTAAACATCTTAAACTGACTCCACCAACTGTTTGAATCACATCTGCAAATGTATTACTCTGAGGAAACAGCTTTAGGCATCACCTTTCTGAAACTAATGACCAGTTCCCTTTGATGTGCACTTTATGTCCTCCGTCTCATCAGCTTGTCTCCTCCCTGATTCCTTGCTTTCTTTGGCTGATATCTGACAGACTACCTGAGAAAACTGAAATGTCAAGTTGCTGAGCGCTTCCCCTTGTGAGACCCTTTGTTCAGCCTTTTACCCAGAACAAAACCTAAAGGAAAAAAGGTGATACTAAATGTTCACAATGCGTGCTTTGTCCTCTTTTAACATTAAAGCTCTATCACTCAGTCAGGGCAGCTGCTAATGTTCAGTCTTCTTTTCAGAAGTTCAGTTTTATCACAGTTTTATCACTTTATAAGTAATACAACTAAAACACATGTTAGTTAATCAAAACATTAACTTAAAATATTCTTAAAATATGCTTAAAATATTCCAGAAAAGACCATGTGCATAATCAATAAACTGGTCAGTAAAACTGACTACAGTCCTCTACAAGCTACTTGGTAATTTTTTCAACAATCTTCTGGTTTTTTTTGTGATACAGTCAAATCTGAGTGTATTTGAGAGTCCAAGGCTCGGGGTAAACTCTAAGTAATCCTTATTGCCAGGCTTCAGGTGAGCAGAGTTTATAGCCACAAACACAAAGTTCTTGTATATTAAGTATTTAAGTGAATGTTGCATTTTCTTGGTTAAAGTTACACTATAAGGAAAATGGCAAATAAAACTACAAAGTTGCATAATGTGTATTGTGTAAGGTTAGCTGCTAAATGTAATGGTGTAAGGGTAGGGCAGAGTATCGGTGCCAAACTAAGAGATATCCATAAGAAAATGTAATATTAAGCGAATAGATTCCTGGTATTAAGAGAATAAAATGGTAATATCATTAAAATCTTAACTTTAACATAATAAAGTCACAATTTAGCAAAAAAAAAGTGTCTGTCCCAGAAACATAGAAGCATCTTGATTCTTAAATCTGTCTTAAATCTCTTACCCGCAACAATAAGAACAACAAGCAGCAGAAGAGTAACGTCAGATATAAAACCGTGCAGGCGTTTGAAGGAGCCAAGCAGAAACTTGATTAACGATTTCAATACAAAATCAGGACTGAAGTTAAAGATTTGCCTTTTTTAAGCTGCTATGTTTTTCAATGAAGAACATTTGCTTATTCTGAGGGAAACAAAGGGTTTCAGAATTGTTTACAAATATCTGATATCCATATAAACCATGATCTGACCAAAACGCATTGAGGCTGAAACAAGAAGACAAATTCTCTATCCCATCAGCCCTGAGGCGTAGTTTGATCAGTATGCAGAGCTTGGAGTAACTGGTTCTCCTGCTCATCACAGATGTCCACCCAGTCTGACTGAAGATGCCCTCCATCGCACTCCAGCACATCTTAGAAAATATCAAATAAATCATTCAACATCAGCTCTAGAAACCTCGACTCTTGTTTCCAAGCCTGTGAAAAAGCTCCTTATAAATTATGACACTCGTCTTCCTCACAAACACAGCAGGTAGCACCAGGATGTTTGTGTGTTAGGTTGTGTGGGTTTGGACTAGGACCAAAGAGCAGACAGGAATGTGGGATGAGCTTAGTGAGGATTTTAATGATGGGATTAAAAAAAAACAGAGAGGTTTTGCATTATTGTCACAAAACTCTTACAGCCTTTAAAAGGAAAGAAAAATTTATCCCAAATTATATTCTGTATACTAAAATAAATATTTTTGCAATATACAGTATATAATAAAAAATACAAAGATTAAAAACTGTCCATAAGAATGAGATTTCTAGATAGAACTGCTTGTGTGATCAGATGAATAAAAAGGAAATTATAGGAATAAAAGAAACAAAGAGGAAGAACAAGAGAGAGCAGAAGGTTTAGAGGTGAAGGAAAATCCAACCGCTGAAAGAATTAGTGAGATCCACCCAACTTTATTTATATCACACTTTAAACAACCAACAGGACCAAAGTGCTGCACAAATGCAGAAATACAAACACAATTTGGTGCATTAAGAATAATGACAGCAACATAAAAAAGGAAATAAGTTATAAAGAGTATAGAGCTTAAAACAAAAACACAGAAAAGATTAGACTT
>JAUZNJ010033927.1:0-12945 GCA_034780135.1 Jordanella pulchra | reverse complement strand
CCTGGGTCGCCCGCGTCGAGGACTAAGGCCTCCGTACATGGGTCGTGCGCACTAACCACTGTGCCACCTGCACGCCCAGTTTGGGGTCTTTTTAAGATGGGAAAGGACAAGATCGATTCTTGTGTGTTTATGAACTCACAAATATTCAGTTTGCTGGTAAAGGTAATAATATGTGGCGAGGTCCCTTTAAATGTTATCTGTAGGTCGAAAAACAACTGTAAACACTTAGGTGGCAGCATCGACTCCCCCCTAAATACTTGCCACAGTAACTGCAACAAAAAGAGATTAGAGATTGTTGACTCAGAGCTGCTAAGTACAAACTCACACCAGACATTTTCAGATTACAGAAAAAATATACAAAATGACGGCGATTCAGTTTTTTTGCTTCAGAATATGTGAAGCTATATGTTGGTCTGTCACAAAAAATCTTAATACAATGCTTCGACATCTGTGGATCTTTAAAGCAGGAGTGTAGCAATCAGTTGAAATAGTTTCTATATATCTCTCCCTCAGGATGAGCAAGTATCCCCCCCATTCCCCCCCTACACAAACACACACACACACACACACACACACACACCTCCCAACATGCAAACAGAGGGCATCCAGGGTGTTTTTAACAAGATAATGTTCAGCAAATGTTTGCAAAGTTCTCTGCATTACTCCTCGTATATCTAACGATTCTGACCTCCAAACTGAACAAGCAGACTCCTTCTGATACTCAATGATGTCCTCTGACCAGGACTTGACACCTTAAGAGGAGGAAGTCAAAGGTCAAGCTGTGGAGCACATGGAGCTGTTTAAGAAATGTCCAGCATTTTTTTTTTTTTTTTGTGGAACTCACTAAATCCTGGATCTCTGCCTGTTGTTTTTTTGTGAACATTAAGCTCACATAATATTAAGTCATAGATGCTAAAAATGTCTCTTCAGAGCAGTGAAAGTCAATACTTCCTTTATTTGCCGGCTTCATGGCCCACGGCTAAAAAGCATTTATGTAAATCCAACTGGTATCACATATCAGGGCTAGTTTCTAACCAAGCACAACTAAAGTAAATCAGTGCCTCAAACCAAATTCAAATTCTTTGCTGTGTTTGGATGTCAGAGGGATTTTGATGGAGTGGCTGATAGAGCAGACATGTTTCTGGACCCGGCTGGATGCTGAGTTTTCTGGACACCTGAGCCAAGAGCTGAAATGTGTGGTTAAAAAAGGAAAAATTGGGTGAAACAGGAAACCTCATCTCTGACATATTCCTGTGTAGAAAAAGCTGTTAACTAGAGAGAAGCGGTAAGGGCCCAAACCTCATAATATAAGCCTTCTCTCCATGGCCAGGTCTGACGCAGGGACTCAGACACTGTGCAGGTTGGGACAGAGCAGGTCTGTGCTGCGAGCCAACCGCAGAAACTCTGTCACATCTTTTGAGGCTTCGTAGAAAATCCTGGGTATATGCTTGGTGATGTTTCACCCAACAGCCACATGTTCACTTAACTAACTACCAAAGCTAGAAATTAACCCTGTATGAGCCAAGGAAAATAAAACAATGATGAACACTTTGTTGAACCAACCTTTGTTCCAGTTACAGCCACAGACTCTACTGCACTATACTACAAGTATTTCCAGGTATGTCTTCACCAGATGCGCATCTAAAGCTGAGATTTTCATTTTTCTTTCAAAACTTAGACATGGATTCAGAGCATCTGGTAGCTTGCTCAAGTCCATTAAGTCTTGGCACAGGTTTTTTTGTTGGATTTAGATCTTAGCTTTGACTGTTCTAACACATAAATCTGTTTTTATCTGATCTAATCCATCCTATTGTAGTTCAGAACCATGATCCATGTCAGAGGTCTAGGTCCTGTTGGAAGGTGAACCTTCACCCACAGTCTGAAGTCTTGCTGCTTTTACCAGGTTTTCCTCCAGTGCTACATTGTTTAGTGCCATCCACCTTCTGATTAACTCTGATCAGTTTCCCTGTCCCTGCTGAGATAAAGCTTCACCACAGCATGATGCTGCCAGCGCCATGTCTGTATGTTGAGTGGATGCTTTTGGACATCTCAGAGTCTTTTTCATTGCAGCTGCTTTTCTCATTTTTGAGCTCTGTTCCACTTTAGCTCTCTGACATAGGTAAATTAGAGTTTATAAACTTGCATAATATTTTTTTTTTTTATCTGAGCAACAAAGTGAGTCATTTCTCCACATAGTTACATTTCCATCTCAACAGCCCTATTGGCACTGCCATCTTTAAAGGGCTGGAAATGCCAGTAAGTAACAGAGGAAAAACAACACAACTCTCACTTGCATTTGGAGTGGAGAACAGGTTAGAGCAACCTGTGGCCTTTTATTGATAATTGGGATCACCTGTGTACGTCTCCATCTACAACAGGAAGTGAACAAAAACATCAACAATAAATTCCAACAAGCCAACAGCACCATATCGTTTAACTTCTATCACAACATAATCTTTGATAAGAACCTAGAAATTATGCAAGATTGTATGTCAATACTAAATATTTGATCCCTGACATGCGAACACAAAGACTCTTCAGAGAGAAACAGTATTGCATTATGTATTATCCTAGTGAAGAGTGGCAGGAGATGCAGCAGACTTTGATTTGATTTACAATAAACAAACACTAGAGTGCCTTGGTTATTAAACGGAAGTAGATATTTTTTTATTCTTTGAACAAAAATGTTAAACATTTGTGTTTAATAGGATGTTAGGACCAATAACAACTCTATTAGGAAGCCAGGGATTTAACTTGTTTTAAGAGTAATTTTTCAACCTAAATAAAAGCTAACTATACCAACTAAAGGAAAACTTCACATATTTTTATGGTGGCAACCCTCACAATGCAGCAATGAAAGAAAGGCTGTTTTTGTTACTGTGATAGAATCTGTTTCACATTTAGCCAACGTGCGGAAATCCTGTGAGGTCCACGTCATGATAGATGCCTGTGCAAGTTAAAACCACCATTTACTGATTAGTTCCTATCAGTTCCCTGCGTGACCGATGATGTGCACAGTGTATCTCCCTGGGTATCTGAGCTATGTAAACTCCTCGCTGTGGGTGCAACATCTCCTTACCTCAGGATCTGCAAGAGGAAATGGTGACAAAGAGGTAACATATTATCCTACTGGTCCGGGTTCGGATGAGTCACTGATAGTGCCATGTCTGGGATAAACAAAGAAAAAAGCAGCAGGGTGCAAGGGATTTTTTTATGGCTGCATCAATGCGTTGGTAAATACAATCTCCTAAAGATTTAAACACCCCTAGAGTGACAGGGCTTGAGATACATAAAATAAGACCAAGAGAAATAATTTCTAGGGATGAAATAATACTCATTCTTTGTAATTCAGCTACAAAATAACCCAAACTTGTCAGTGCATGTGGTAGATTTCTTATTAATATTTTCCACAAACGTTTATCTGACCGGAACTCACATCAAAGCTCTAGAAGTTTAGATTAGGGTGATTGCAAAGAGGCCTTTTACCCTGAAAAACTTGAAGCTCACCAGAAAAACAATGATAATAATTTAGAACATTGAGAATAAATGTTCATGTTTCATCTTCAGCATTTTCTATGGGGCAGAAGGTGCAGATTCCCTCAGTGCTGCTCTGGACTTTGCTGGAACCCCTCTTCTGCAGCCTCCCCCAGCTAACTCCAAAAGACACTCCCATTGAGATGTGCTTTGCACCCCCACTGTGTGAACTGTAAAAGACCTAAGCACACAGACTTCTCTCTCTCTTTCGTGAAGCTACCCTGGGAGACTTACATTGGAAGAGGCACCGGCATGTATATAACAGTCCTAATAATATCTAAGTAAATAACATATTTACCATCTCTATTGTGGGGGGAAATAAATATATTAAAATATCACAACATGGTTCAAACCAGTTCAGTTATATAGGCCCATTAACATACCATCTCCATTTTATAAAGTTAATTAAATCAAATCATAAAGACAGATAGGTGTAAAGTTTTCTAAGCAAACCAAGCTGATAACATGGAATCATACACTTAAAAATGTCATCCTTCCTGGATGAGAATGAAGTGACAGTGGACAGTCACTTGTAATGTGTCGTCGACTCTTCAGCAAATAAACGACATTGACACAATAAAAGTGCAGTGGCCCAGGGAGATAAACACCCTGCAAATGCATAACTGTGCAGCCAATTCAAAAAATTCTGCAAACACAAAAATAATGGGACCAGACCACATACATTGTTACATACAGTATAAATGTTTGTGGACCAGAACAGTTGCCGAGAAGACTTTTGGCAGGGAGAAGGGAAAGGTAGGTTTTTCTTTAAATATTTTTATTGAATACTTTGGCTTGATCTGAATACCTAAAATTATAGTTCCTACTGGAAGGTGGATAGTAACTCATTACATTTACTAAGTTACTTTCATTTGAGTAATATCTTGATAAAATTGTACTTTTAGGAGTAGTTTTACTTTACCGTACTTCTTACTTTTACCTGCTCCTTGTGAAGTACAGCTCCTCCTTCAGAAGTAGAATTTTCTGGCTACTCTGTCCAATGTGAGTAGCATCAGTTATTCAGAGATTCTCTGAAAGTACAGTAAACAGTGGATATTGTCAGTTAACATTCTTCCCCCTGCTCTATTAGATATGTATTAATTACAGTAAGTGTTGATTTCTTCTGTGGGAATTAGTTTTTTTTTGTAATCAGGTCATTTACTAGTGTATTTTTTATGTTTTCTGTTTTAAAATACCAGAACTTGCACATAAGAATTGCATCATTTACAAAGATTAAATAAGATGTGATGATCCAATAATTACTCAGTATTTGAGTAACACTTTAAACAGGTACCTTTTAATTTCTAGGATGACTAGTCTTTACTTTTATTTGAGTAAAAAATATGTTGAAGTAGTGCTACTTTTACTGGAAAACCATTTGTGGGTACTCTACCCACTTTTGGCTCCCACCTGCTCTTCTGTCATCATCGCAGAGTGAACACTAAGGATTCTATCCAGGGTAGGAAAGGAGCCTCGGACTGCTGCGCTGAATCTGGACATCCTTTAGCCCTATGGGTATTGGGCTATAAACCATAATATTAATTTTGATATAAATGGGATCATTGGTGTAGGAGGATGCAGTTGGTGCAGTCTGCTGTTGGCGTTTCTTCTCCAATTTCTGCAAACTTTCCCTCTATCTTTGAAGGCCACAAGCCAAAGTCCAGAATCTGCAGACTGATCAAAGGCTGTGTGGACCTGGTGGCTAACTTTTGAACCAAATTACTGCAAAAGCTGATTTCTCCAGTATTCCTTTCTGAGTTACAGTGAACTTTCAAATGCCTAAAGAGACCGGGGGAGGCGAGGGTCTGCAAAAAAGAACTTTGCCTGATATGTTAAGCTGTTGAATCCTGGAGATTCAACCTAAGCAGATCATTAAATGAAATATAATTGACCACATTATGTTTTATTTACTTGGATTTGCTTGCTAAATATAAGACAGGAATTAAAAGAGCTGTATTTAGTTCAGGAAATAGAGGATATTTACTGAAAATATGTGTGTTTGTGTGTGTGCTATCTAGGATTTCAAGGATGTCAAGGTAAAGAAAACTGGATGTAAGAGACTTCTTTAGGAGTCAAACTGTAAGTTACTTTAAAGAAGAAGCTCAAAAGCACAGATATTGAATTAAAAGAGAAAATGCTAAAGCGATGCACTTTTTAAGTTATTTGTTTGTCATATTTATCATGTGTCAGTGTAGAAAAGAGCAACTGTTTAATAACAAATAATATTTGTGGTGGAAATACAGTAAATTTTACATAATCATCTGATTTTGTGTATCCACATTTCTTGGGGAATCATTTACACACAATAATAGAGTAAAACTAAAAGCCTTTTACTCAGGCAATAACTTTACCATTAAACTATGAGCATTCGATCCCTAATCTGTTATGCATCAACATATTTTTGTAAGGTGATTGACAGCAGAGAGGCTGGAGGACATGGAGAGACCAGAGGAGGAGAGGCAGGAACCGATGAAGGGGGAAAGGCTGGAGGAGATGGAGAGAAACAGAAGCTGGAGGAGAAGCTGAAAAAGAGGCTGGAAATTCACAGGTGAGGTTAATATAATGCTGGATATGTTAGTCATGAGATTCTGCACGGCGACAGATTAAATAAAATCAAGTGTATTTATAAATCGCTTTTCACGCAAGCAGCAATACAAAGTGTTTTACATGATAAAGACTTTCAATATTAGAGTAAAACAAACCTTCACACAGAATATAACATACCAGTTTACAACAATGTTAGCTTGTTGATCATCTGTAAAACAATGGCTTTAAAATCAGAGCTTTATATCAAGTCAGGTGTTCTAAGAGGCCTCATCGTGTATTACTAGTGTCTATATGTTTACAGTAGTTGCTATATAGTTGTCAATTGTAAGTTGCGGTTGATTTGTAAGAAATTTGATCCACCTTGGGATAGGCAGCAATCAGGAGGATATCATGGACAGATGTATGAATCTTGCATTGATGTATTTCCACTTTTCATGATAATCTGTTAATTGTCATGATGCACAGTTGTACTACAGCCCTGTACTAAAGACTAAATATGAGAACTTTAAGTTGCCTCCTTGTCATACATTACTTCATTAGTTATTTTACCCTATAAACATCTGCATAAAGTGAAATTATGATCGCTAATGCAAAAACTTAAACTTTCAACAGTGTTGTGTCCCCACTAATCTCAAAATCAAATCTACTCCCTTGTTTTGAACTCAGAAAATTTTAACCCAGAGTTTAACGTTTTTTGTTAAGAAATTCTTATACTTTTTGATGAATGCTGTGGTGAATTTATTCCATATATGTGTAGAGTTATTTGTTCGACCATAATTTGAGCTTCACACCTTCATTTGTTGTCTTAACACAAAGCCAGTTGGGTGTGTTTTCACAGAAAAATATATGACGGTCTGAATATAATTTGATTTAATAACATATTTGCCAACCCTACTGAGGTGGGCATTAAATTTATCATAATTGCATAACATAAACGCCATTACATGACAGAGTCTTAAAGGTTGACACAAGTCAAACTCAGACAACTACCTTCCAGAAAGATCTACAAAAAAACAAAAGTTATACAAATGTTGTGAAAACTGAAGCTTTCAGCTATAAAATCCCAAACATAAAAAATTGAGGAAAGTTGCATGTATCAGAAGTAATTTATTTTTGTTAAACTCTATGAGATGGGCTGTGCCTATAGGTCCTGTTATGCAAACGATTGTAGTTAACCGTATAGCTTCTAGCAACTACTAGGAATGTCAGGACGTCCTTATGCTAAATGAATTAGGAAGTATCCCGTTTCCTTGTCCTAACTCCTTCCTCAGTGTGAGCACTATTTGGATAGTACATCCTAAGGGGGACACCTGAGGTCTGAGGCACTGCCTCCTTAGCATTTTTTAGAGGGATTGGGATTGAGCCTTAATCTCTCAGAGCATCCCATTTCACTTGATGAATAGGGGTCCAGAGCACTTTTTAGGTTGGCAGTTTTTTTTTACTTCCAGTTGCTTTTGCTTCTTGTAGCATTTTCCTTTGCGTGCATTCTCTTTGTGTGCATCATTGATGTATTTATTTATTTTTTTTGTTTGTTTGCAGTTCTTTTGGACTCTGCTGTTCTCTATTTTCTGTGGTTGCAGCATTTGTCTTTTGCTGGATTTTCTCTTTATACACATTTTGTGAGTTAGTCCAATTGTTGTATTTCTTTCTTTCTGCACATCTATGTGTTGAATTGTGTTTGTACACCTCAGCCACTGTAGTATGTTTGCAGAAGTAGCTCTGCTAAAAACTCCTCTCCAGGAAGGTGTCACACCTGAACAGCTGGCTGGATGTAGCTATTATAAAGAGAGAAATAAGAGAGAGAACAACCTATCCCTTTTAATACCAGCAAATAATGGAAAATTGGAGAATGGCAATTTTGAGTGTGAGTTTGAGAATAAGTTTTGTATTCCATTTTTTTAACTTTAATATAGCAAAGAGGTTTATAAAGGAAAATGTGTAAAACAAGCAAGCCTTGCTTGTCTAGCTAATATAGCAAACTTAATACTATAGTTCGTGTGCCTAAAAGTCCACTTTTGCTATCTGTGGACTAAAATGAGGGCTTTGCACAAATTTAATAGAAGCTAGTATTGGCAGGGAAATGAATAGACTCTTAGTGGGTTGACTTAAAACTTATTTTCAAAATTTAATGAAAAAATATTAATGACATGCAAAGATAAATATCAGAACGGAGAAGCAGCATGAGGAGCCACACAGAAGCAGGTCACATATGAATGCCAATGAAAAAAATTTAGTGAAATGGGGCATAAATGCTTTCTTGTGTCACGAAATATGACGAGGTCTTGAGATTCTGGGGGGATAGGAGCGCCAAGTCATGTCAAGCCATCGGTTCCCTTTGCCAGCTTGTCGCCACGCAGTCCCTACTGTTTATGATTGATGACTATGGCTAGAGCATAACCTAGACCTATGAGTGGGCTGCCCAGCTCTGACCTGCACCAAAAACCGCTGGGTTTCTCTGAACTCAAACGATTTTTCTTCACTGTTGATATTTTTTTGGTGTAAGTAAAACTTTAAATACAATAATAAAGCCTTCCCTAATCCAGTTTGTGATCACCATGGAGAGAAAAGATTAGCTGGAGAGGTTGAACCTGACCATGAGAAACATGTTTAAACATCGGAAAGTAAGATGAAAAATAGAAATTTGCTCTGTGATTTACAGATTGACAAAACAGATGCTTTACTAGCTCTAATTCATACACAGATGTAGCTTCTGAACAGAGACGGGTAACTGAGGGGGGTGTTGACAATAGGAAAAAGAAGAGGAATGAAAACAATCAGTGGGTCATATGTCATCTGAGAGCATGTAGATCATCTGAGGAGTTTGAACATGTAAACACATGGAAGACACCATAGATGAGACCATGATTGAACCTTTTTTGGTCAATGTGCAAAAAGCAGTTTGTGAAGGAAATTCTAAATATGGTTATAAAAGCCAGAGCTACAATGAAGGGGTGAAGATAAAAGACTAAATAATATATTAGACTGGTCAAAGTACAGTTGTAAATCCGTTTGAGATTTTGAAAATTAATCTAATTAATCTAATCTGAGTTTGAACTATTTGACAAAGAAGAATGGTCCAAAGCTTTTGTCTGTAGAATGGTAAAGATTATGGTTTCTTTGAAGCACTTCCAGCTGTAATTGTAGTGAAATGTTTCTACAAGCCCTTGATTGATTCAGGGATGCATACAAACACACACACACCACTTTTTACAGACATTTACTTAAAAAAAGGTATGACAGCAATACATAATTGTCCTCCCACTTCACAGTTTTACATCTTCAGCTTTGGTTTGTCACTCTAATGACATAATTTAAACTTTGTCGTGTAAAGTGGCAAAATATGGAGAAGTCTACATTTTTTTAAAGCCTTTTAAAAGACTTCATTCTCATGACTCTTCTGTCAGCATCTGGTAAACATCAAACCTTTTTAAACATTTTATTTTTGCAGAGGACTTCTGCATACAACCTCATGAACAATATACACATCAGCTGAAGATTTATTGCTTTCCAGTGACAATACAGAGACCTACAGCACGTTCAAATCATAACTCATGGATGACTTTACCTGGAGAGAAGAAATCAGATCTTTCCTTTTCGACACCTCCTTATCTATGCTGAACTGGTGAACACAGACAGTCACAGCTGGGAGCTTTCTAGTCCCAACAACACTGTAGTTTTCAGCTTTTAAGCAGTATGAATTATCTTGTTCAGATGATTGCAAAAGGTTGGACCATAAAGAAATATAGATCTTTCTTGTTAAGAGATATAGTCTGCGGTATGCAGCTGGGGAAAAAATGAACCAATTGAATCTGCTGCCCAATTTGCTTTTGAGATGCATCCTTCTTCGTTGTAAGGAGGAGTGAAAAGCTCTCCTCTGGGAATGAACCAACCCAGGTAGCCCTCACATCTGAAGTGCAGTCTAATAGAAAAGCAAACATGGTGATTGCCGAGGCCTCTTTACAAGGGGCAGCATGCAGTGAGCTTACAGCTTTGCAGCTGAACAAGCTGATTTGTATGTTTTCATGCTCTCGTAGGGTTCAGCTGCCTAATCTCATAATGAAGGAAATGAAACTATTTAATATAGAATTTGATAGGATTTATTCAGTGGAAAAAATTATCCCACAGTTAAGATATCAGGAATTTTTTAATGGACTCACTAAGTGCCATATTTATATTCACACTTATTCACATTTATATAGGCATACATAGCCATCCTATATCATTCAGGTTGCATTGGTACCATCTCCAGTACAAAAACCTGAGACGTCTCTTATCCCAGTGACACTCTTCGGATTGTTCTGGGGAATCCTGAAATGTTCACAAGCCAATAGAGACTTATAATCTGTTGAAAGATTTTCAGTTTGTTGCTGGGGGTCCTTCCCTGTGGAATACTTAGAAAACCTCTGGAGGGGCGTGCAGGTGGCGCAGTGGTTAGTGCGCACGACCCATGTATGGAGGCCTTAGTCCTCGACGCGGGCGACCCAGGTTCGAATCTGGCTTGTGGTCCTTTCCCGCATGTCTCTCCCCCTCTCTCATGCCCCCTTTCCTGTCAGCCTACTATCAGAAAAACAAGCCACTAGTGCCATTAAAAAAAAAAAAAGAAAACCTCTGGAGGTAGGCATCCTGAAAACCAAGCTGCCTCAGTGTTTACATGCAGCTCCACTTCAAGAGCTTTCTGAACCAAAAAGATGTTTCATTTTAAGAGCTTTGCCTCCTGACTCAGCTCTGCTTTTCCTTACGACAGACTGGAGAAGGGCCAATATCTTCGCTGACGAGACACTGATCTATCTACCCAAAAGTATCCAGGATATTTTACTCCAGGATATTTTAACTCCTCCCCTTAGGTGAAATACTGACCACTAACCTAAGGGGAGCAATCCACCTTTTTCTTATTAAATACCTTGGCCTCACACTTGGAAATACTAACTCCTATGCTGACTTCTCCCTTTGGCTGTCTCTCTGCCATTGCACATTGAAGGTCATGGCTTGAAGATGCCAAAAAGGAATAGTTTAATCTTTTGTCAAAGATGAATTAACCTGGATAATTTCAGCTTCTGCTGTAGAGTGACCTAAGCTGACAGGAAATAGTTAGACAATCCCTTTTTTCTTCATAAATTTGATTGCAAAACCATTGACAGTAACTGTTTTCATAACAGGGGACTTCTTAGAAATTTCTTTTTTTCAGAAAGTGATATGAGACAAACATTCACAAAACTAGACAACCAGACAACCCTTCTTCACTACTGTTCCTTTAGATACCACAACTGCTGACATGCTGTAGCCCTGGCAAAATCCAACAAATACTAGCTACAATTTCTTTGTGTCTAGAAATTGGATGGAACTATTGTTTTCGCTATACAAGTACTTAAGTCCAGTAGGTATGCAATACGCCTACAGAACCCAAACATAAAAATCCCAACCAAATGGCCATTAGCCTTTTTTGAGATATACAAAATCCAAATAGATGAGACAACCATAATCCCACGACCCATTCAACAATCCTAAAAGCCTAAAGTTCTGGTTCACCATTCAAAAGCTCAGATAAAAGCCAAACAGTATTCAAGGTTTGACAGTGGAGGACCGTTCCTTCACCTCCAGCAGAAGGTGTACTATATTCCTATTTTTGAGTGACTTCCAGCCTTGGCAGCCTGCTTCTCTGTTATACCATGTCTCATGTGCACATGGGTCTGTCGCACATAGAGGCTCTTTCTCTGAAGCACACGGGCCCTCTTCAGTTCTTGTTGACTCAGTAAATTACTTGGGATGTCAAGGCCCAACCACAGCTTACCCTCAGAGTGGGGAGGTGTTGGGTACCCAGTGAGATTGTGGGACAAGACCAGCATGCGAGAGAGAGGAAGCGTTTAAATTCAAAAACCCGGTATTTGTAAAGTAGAAGTGATAGTACTCATATAGAAACATGAAAAAGCAGTTACAATAAATGACAAAAGACATTGTCAGTTTCTCAGCAGGAGCCTTGTAACCATCCGGAAACGCATAGAGTGAAAATGACAAAATAATGAGCGCAATCAGTGAAGAAAGTCAGAAACTGTCGAACAAACATAGTTGTGTGGTATGCATGTAGCTGAGGTTGTTAGCACCTGTGGCCCCTCTGCTCAGTCCCATTTGTTTTGACACCTTGTATGTCTAACCCTAACTCATCTGTCACTCTTCTTATTAACCTTATCAAACCCGTGCAAACAGCTTGTCTTTTTTAACACCAAACTCAATAGAGATGGAGATGTCTTCCCAGTGAGAGGTTTATCTACACTTTATGAGAGTGTATAATGAATGAATAATAAATCACTTTGCGGTGACTTTCCTTATTACTGATTTTCCAGGGTGGATATAAAGTAAAGAAACATAAATAAGGTGCATATTTATAAATGTATTATACATACAGACACAGGTGTATATGTACTCCCCACAAGTTGCGAATCAATCCATTGTTTGTTTGTTTTTTGTTAACATCAACAAGCTTCTAGCATCACTCTTTTGTTTTTTTTTATACCATTCTTCTTGGTGTAGTTAATATAAACTGACTGGTTTCCAGAGATTTGTGGGGTTTGGGTTTAGGGAAATTAATTCAGGTGTCATATGTTAACACGTCATTCATTCTGAACCCACGTTGAGGAGTTATGATCACTATTCTGTTAGAAAACTCCACTCTGAAAAACTTTTAACCATCTAGCTATTGATTAAAGGTGAAGCTGATGAATTGGGTGATCAACCCTCCTCTTCTCTCATGAATCTGTGCACCAGCTCTGGTCTAATCATCACATCATCTCCACTGTCAGACTCTCTATAACCCACCCATGCCATTTGCACTGCTCTTATTGCACTATGTCATTTGCACTATGTCATTTT